>VZRW01011426.1:253655-361998 GCA_013398125.1 Aegotheles bennettii | reverse complement strand
AAGTTTTGGGGTTTTTTTTTTTTGATGTTTATATGCTGGTTTTGAACAGGAGAGCATCACAGTTTGATAGTGCTTGGTAAAATTGATCAGAGATCACTGAGAGACTGACATGCCTGGTGATCACTGGAATTATTTTTGACCTTTGGTGACGGAACCATTGTTGCGCGATATAAAACTTAGTCTTCAGGCAGGAAAAGTTTGAGTTTGTAGTCACCAAATACCTGACTCCTTCGGGTCTCTGAGAAATAATAAAATAACCGTGTTCTGAACTTAGCTGTGGTTCTTCATGCTGAAGGGCTGTTTTGCTCACCTCATCTTGAAACTAGGAGCCTTGGGCTCCGGTGGAAGCAGAAGAGCTGTGCTGCTGCTCAGATGTGCTCATTTCTGCCTTGTATATCTTCCCTGTGCAACAACATCCCTGCCTGCCCGTAGCACTGAAGCTTGTGGTGGCTTTGCCAGGGGACACGCTCCAGCCCTTTGCGCTGTTGGCAGCAGCAGCAGCAGACATGGAGCGGTGGTGGTGGGTCAGCCACTAGAGGGGAGGCGAGAGCTGCGTTATGGTAATGTCTGTTACCACCGAGTACCAGATATGATGGTGTCTGTGTAGGGGTCTGAAGCGTGCAGTGGAAATATCCGACCTAACCTGGCTCCTCTGGATGCTAGGAGCATCCAGGGTGGTCGCATGGGGCATAGCATGGGCTGATGCAGGTCTTTCTCCTCAAGGGATGCCACACTTCTGGCGTGAATGGCATCCCGATACAAGTTTAGGTATAGTAGAAAAGTGTCTACACTTTGTCTGCGCTGGAGGGTCTGTGGTTTTCTGCGTGTGGACTTGCCTCAGTGTCACTGTGTGCAACCTGCATCTTGCCTGGCTTGGGCGGGAGTGGGCCCAGCCTTGGTGCAAGCACCCAAATTCACTCTTGTGTCTCTGTGGTGGAACTTTCTGCTGTGAACTTGACAAAAGCAGGAAGCTGTAAGTTTGTTGTTTGTTTCTCATGTCTGTAGATGACTGTGGTATGCTCATGGATTGCTTTCATTGGAGTTGAATGGTGACAGGTGGCTGGGAGGCACTGGCTCGAGACCTCAAAAGTTTCTTTCCTCCCTTCTTGGCTGCTCGAATCTTCTTCTGTATGATCATATGCAAAACTTTTACTGGTAATGATGATTTGGCCCATAGATTTACCATAAGTGGTTTTATCTTTCTCTAGAGGACAGATATCTCGAACTTAAAGTGTTCCCATCCCTGGGTGATGGGATGGGCACCCTGGGAAGCATCCTGCGCAGAGGGGTGCAGGGCTGAGCGGAGGTGGGAGAGCTCCCAACCAGAGAGCCCTCCAGGCCAAGGTGAGGTTTCCTGGGGGTTGGGCAGCACAGGAACCAAATGCTTTGGGTATTGATGTGGTGTGTTATGGCAGTGCTGTAACTCTTCATGCGAGTCTAATTTTGCTAGAAGTGGTGTCAGAGTCTTTTTAATAAGACATCATGATTTTGACTACAATTTTGGGTTTTCTTTCTCTCTTACGTGCATGTGTGAAATGTGAAGCATATTTAATGAGTGAATACTTCAAATGCTTCCAAATTAATTAAAAACAGTTCCACATCTGGAATAAATCCATTACCTTTCATGGATTGCTTCAACTTCATGGTTTTTCCTTCTTGTGAGAAGCCCTGTGAAAATCCCTGTGCGGATGCTTGTGAAAGCCGGAGTGGCGGAATTCAGGCTTATTTTACAAAAGAGATCTGAAGGCCACAAAGATCAATGGGATCTTGGCCTTTACTCCAGTAGATTTTGGATAAGACCTAATAATATATATAATTATATAATATGCCTATGCACGGTCAGAAATTTTCAGGGTATCCTCTCTTGAAGGTAGCTGTGCAAGTCTTAATTAAAATGTGTTGTTTCTCATAGTTCAACTGCTGTTTGAATTCCTGCAGATTTCACTGGGGCTGGAATCAGGGACCACAAACAAAAGAAGTGTTTTTATAGTGAACTTTTTTTTCTTCTTTCTCTCTGTCCCCAAAAGTAAATAAAATGATCAGATTTGTCTCTATAGGAATGTTGTGATTTAAACTGATGCAACTAAGTGACCTAAAGATAGGCTTATTGCATAGATAAAAAATGCAGGGCTGGGTTGTTTGAACTGCATTAGCATCAGAATAAGAAACGGCAGGGTGAGTTGGCCGAGGTGGTCATGCAGAACTGGGGAGGGTTGTTCTTTGGAAAGCCTCTGAGCTGGGAATTCTTTTCCGAGCCATAAATAAATAAATCTGTGTCCTCAGCAATTAATGAATACAGAAGTCTGGGCAACTTTAAGCTGTTTGGGATATTTAAAAAACCCATATGGTGCTTTTGTTAGTGTTGCTGATTTCCATTTTTTTCCTCCTAATATTTCTACTTTAAGGTGGGTGCATTTTTTACTTTATTTTTGCTGAAAGATGATGATGGGAATGTTGTTGCCAGTGCTGTTCCGTAAAACCACTGTTAGTTTCCACACCAGTTTCAGCATGTGTTGCACCAAAATGCTGCCCCTGAAACGTTTGATCCTCCAGGTCAGAGTTGCAGACAGCTTAATGCTTCGAGTACCTCGTCTTTGGAGTTGCCCTCTGGCTGCTTGTGCTGGTTACTCTGGGGATGCCAAGAAAATTATCTTGCAGGGATCCTACTGTGCATGCATATACAGCTTTTCCGGGAGATCTCAGTGTGTTTTATAGACCAAAACTAATTAAACCTCACGACATTCACAGCAGGCGGATAGGCGTGAACCACAATCAGTAAGCTAAAACAAAGAGAGGTGAAGAGCTCAACTTTCCCATGGTAGTGAACAGTGACATTCCCCTTGAATGGAGTTATAGCTGCCTTGTACCTCTGGCTGCTGGTGATGTGGCCAGGAGAGTTACCATTTTGGAGATGGACTTTGTGGAGGCAGTTAATATTTGCAGTTTTGCATTCAGAACTTGCCTTCTAGAGATCAAATTAGTTCAAATCCCCTCAACGTTTTCTTTCTGGTGAGTTCTTGGTGAGTCTGCGTAAGCAGCAGTGTCTTGGAAGGTTATTAAAATGTCCCCTTACCTTTCCAGACTTGAGTTTTCTTAATTAACCAGCTTTGGTTTGAATTGCAACTTTTAAGTATAATTTGCATTAAGCAGTAAGTGCCTGACTAAGATGCACCAGCTCTCACAGGTCCGACGAAATTTGACCATTGTTGGGTTTTAACTTCACTGGTGTAGTGTTCCATGTAATTCCATCTCTGATGTGGCTTTCGAGAGAGGATTGATATTCTCAGGACTGCAGCTGTGGTCACTGTTGGCTGTAGGCGAAAGAAAGAGCCAGCGCTGGTGAAGTGGATGAGCTTTTGCAGTACAGTAAAATGGAGTGGAAACGAGGACGTTCACCTGATCAACTGCTTCAAGCGCACAACTGCTTCAAGCACAAGAGCGCAAGATGATGCCTTTAGAAAATAAAGTTTTTAGCCAGTCTGGTAACTTGTTTATGAAATTGTAGAGGAGGTTTAGGGAAAGCAATTTATAGAGAGGTCTTAGGGAACAATCACGTAATTATGGCACTATAAGCCAGATTTGCAGATACAGTGATACAGTGCAGAAATTGCCATTAGGGCATGCTTACAGCTAGGCTATATTGACAAAGAGAGAGACAAAAGGAGTAGAGAGAGAAAGCTATGGCCCTAATTTCTGTAGCCTTTTAAGAAAATGTCTTAGGCATAGGAGCCAGCTAAAAAGGTTAATTGGGCAAGATCAGTTATTGTGGTGTGTGAAAGTGAGCTTCAGCGCTTGAGAGGAGAAAGCACCAGACAAAGCAGTGAGGTGTTTAGCGAGATGAAGCTCTTTGTGGTGGTGAGAAATGAGGGTCAGCCCCATGCTGATCTGGAAGAGGGGAGGTGTAAGAAAAGCAACAGAATTTACTGAAGATGTGAATGTTGTTTCAATGATGCAAGACCCCCCCAAAGCAGTGTGTGGGGAAAGAGAAGGGCAGACAAGTTGTCTTTTGGATTTGCATGCAGAGGCAATGAGGGCTACAGTGGGAAAGGAGTAAAGTTTGTGAAAACTGAAGACACGAGGCACAAAAGAGGAGACAGCATGAAGACGATGGAGCCTTTTGTACCCAATCAGCGTAGTGCCTGAGAACGTTCAAAACCCCAGTGGAGTTGTATGACTGTGTGTGCCAACGGGCAGGAGCTGGCAGTGGGGTTGTTCTAGCACTTGGCTATCTCTGCCTGAGGCCACACTGGAAATACTGTGTGTAGCTTAGGCTATCTAGTTCTATAGAGGGTGTTACACTCACAGAAAAGAACGAGCCAAAGGGAATGTAAAGGTCACAGTGAAAGATTACAGGGGCATCTGATGAAAGAAGCAGGGATGTTGAGGTATGTGCTGCTATAAAGCTGTCACACATACTGGAAGGGAAGAATACCTAAGTTCACCCACAAAGTGATGGTGGTAATGAACCTGGCTGGAACTGCTTTATATTCAGTGGTTGTTGGGTGGAATAAGCTACCACAGAAATCAGGAAAATTAAATGAATGCTTGCTGAAATTGAACCTAAAATCTAGGGATTTGGCATGGTGATCTAAGTGCTAACACCAAAAAGCGGGAGTTAATTTTGCATTGGTTTCTTTACTGTAGACCTGCCTGTCTTCCTAGGAGACATCCCTGACAAAGAGCTGTTGATATTGGAGCATAAGTATTAATTTTTAAATTAATTTTAATAACGTGGGCATAAGTCAGTTAGTGTTAGTGTTTGATGCTAGTGAAAGGGATTTCAGACCAATGGGCTCAGGAGAAGAGCTGAGTGTCAGTATTCCTCCTATAGCACATTTCAGTTTGCTGAGAAGTTGGAGCAAAGAACAACTCTACTTCATTTATTGCTGGTTATGCAGTTTAATTAGTGCCCATCATTACAGATTTCTGAACAACTCTCATAAAGGTGAACGCGAGCTTAGAGAAATATGCAACTCTGCAGAGGAACTCTGTAGCTGGAGGCTAAGAAGGGGCTGTTCATACACGGCAGACAAAAGAGTCCTTTATGCAAAAGTAGCTTGTTAGCTTTTTGTTTTTAAGCTGTGGCATGTCTAAGCAATCAGGGTGTCACACACTAATAAACTGGCCAGTCCCTCTGGAGTAGATATTCTTGATGGTGATTTAGAAGGTGCATTTATACAGTAGTCTGTAACTTCATTACTACGCTGTTTCCTTGGATACTGAGCATTTTGCACATAATTACGAGAGGGGCCTTAACAATGCTTGGTGGTTCTAGTGGTTTTAATAAAGTTTTTCATATTACTTGTTAGTGATTCTCTTTTTCCTTTTATTTTCTATATCAGGAAAAACAAAGTGATTTTTGTCAGCTAATTTGCACAACTTCTTTTGAGCCAAGAACAGGTTTTATTTCATGAAGTGTGGAAATCCCGCATGCTATTTGTGGAATTATGTCACTGAATGGGTTGTAAATAGGAGTTGAAGTGCTACTATTCATTGCAACATCAAATTCACACTGTTTGGGAACAATCTTACAATAGTAAAGAAAAAGCTGTTTAAATGCTGGGCAGTAAACAAAACTTGTTATGGGTGTGAAAGCATTTAAATACTTCATGTGTCTATTTAAGACTTGGGTATTTTGATAGTGTTCAGTATGTTTCTCGAAGGTACTTTCTGCTCTTTACACACCATCTTGGTTGCCTCAACTCCGGCTGTTGTTTGACAAACAGTTTGAGCTGCCATGGACATGGAAAGGATCCCTCCCGCCTGCCCCAGGCACCCGTTCCCATCTCCCTCCCTCCCTTTTGTTCACAGGCATATTTGCAGTGGGGCAGCTCAATCCTCAGCGAGAACAAAATCAACAAAAAATACCAGAAAAAAAAAAGAGAAGGGGAGGAAAAAAAAGAGTGTGGGGCCAGGACAGCTGCTTTAGTGGCCACGGTGGCTTATCCTGCCATAAAGTGATCTCCAACCTGTGGCATTAAGTGATTGTGCCTGAATATAATTAGGTTTAGTCGTGCAGAGTGTCTGCAACTCTTGCGAAGAAGTTGGTAGGAGCATGAGGCTGTGAAGCCCGGTTTTGTACGATGCTGTACGGTGATGCCATGTGTGTTGTGGCCCATTGCTGAACCTGCATGTGAGCACGCAGCTCTGTGCGTGGTACCTCCATGGCATGCAGCACGCCTGCTTGTTCCACTTGCTGCGAAGGGTGAATTTGTATGCGCCTAAGGAATGTCTGCTTGGCAACACTGTTTTTACATGTCAAAAAAAAATTAATGCTTTCATGTTCTATGAGACCTCATTGGACCTAAGGATATCCCCTAGAAACACAGCGACAAGGATTTAAACTCTTAAATGACTGTAGCTGTCACAGGCTTTGTAGTTACATGAGCTACTAGGGCAGCTGGGCATGATGAAATGGGCTCTCTGTGCGTGTGTGTGTATGCAACTCCTCTCACACTAGAAGTGTGCTTACTTACTGAAAATGGTTTTTAATTTCCAACCATTTTTTTAGAACTACTGTATGTTCCTACCGATATTTTTTTTTCTTCAGAGAAACAATATCTTGTATGGTTCATTTAATAAAATATTATTTTTTTTCCAAAAGCCACAGTATACAGAATTTAGTACAGTAGGATTTGAACATAAATTCTAGGGATGCATGTGCGATGGCTTTTTTACAATACACTCAGTTTTATTGCAGTCCTCACAGTGGCTTTCATATGCCAAAAGCTATTGAGAGCCTTTTCTTACAAAAGTGATATAGAAATACATTATAGCCACAGCCATTTTCTCCTTATCCGTAATAGTTGCACAGGTGAGACATGCTTCTTTTTTCCTCCTTCTGTATGGATTTGTAATTTTGCTGGGTTGTTTTGGTAAGCTGATGCATTGCTATTATAACTCTTACTTTTTTGCTCTGTACTTTCATCTTAAAAATACAGAGGAAACAGATAGTGGAGCTTCAAATTAGGCAAAGTTATTCCTGATGATTTTGATCTTTGACTTGATGCTCTCTGACACAGCTTTTTTTGGTTTTCTTTACCCTTCTGGAAATGTGCAGGTGTCAGATTGAAATGGCAGATGACTTTCAATTGGTGTATAGAGGAGCTTGAGTAGTAAGAACTATATGCAAGTTGTGCTTCGCTGTTTTCAGTTGAGGTTTTAATTTCGGCCACAGTGAACCTCGCTGGGCATGAGCTAACAGTTGTTATTTAGGATGGAGTCCTTTTATTTCAGGTGAGCAGCTTTTTCCATCTCTTGCTAGAAGAAAAACGTAGAGAAAATGATGAGTGTGTGGCTGGCAGGCACATGGTGCGAGTTTGTTTCTGCGGGATACTGTAAGAGGGAATATCCATGTGCATTTGTGCAAAGCAGTCCCTGGGAGCTGCACTCCAGCACAGCCCCTTCGGCACTAGACAGGAATGGCAGAGCAGCTTGGCACATCCACACCTGGGTTTTGGATGTGCAGAGGTATCTGGTGGGGTGATATGGGTTTGCCGGCACTGCTTCCTCCCCTGCTGGTACATGAACAGGAGACATGGAGCCAGTGGCTGGTTGTGTTTCAGGACGTGGATCAGAAGCTCAAGGAGGTGTGACCTGTCCTGTTTGCACTGGTGAGCACTAAGTTGGATATTCAGCATTGTGTGATGTGAGGTGTCCACCTTGCTAACAACTACTCTGCTTGTCAAAGTGCGTAAGGAATGGGGTGGCTCCCATTAGGAAGATTTATCTGCTGGGGCTCTGGGGAGTGGGTGTGGCACCACCACTGTGTGGGCTTCCAGCAAGCGGGGAGAAGTCCGGATCAAGGAGGCTGGCAGCAGACTGGAGTGAGACATGATGACAGCACAGTCAGAGGGACCAGGCTTGACCCTGTCTCGTGTATTCAGGTGATTTAAGAGAACCAGTGCTTGGTGGGTATGTGGCATTTGTTTCCTGTCCAGAATTTGAGAGTACAGGCTTTGCAACTTGACCCTGGGTTGCAGATGATCCTGACTCCAGGAGAGCAAATGAAGAAGGGTGAGGCATCGAGAGATGCACCAGTTCTTCCTAGTGGCTACTGTTCTACTGTTTTCAACAGCATAATGGAATCTTGACACTGTTGTTGTTGTTATTATTATTATTGTTATTATTACCCCTGCCTTACTGGTCTCCATTTCATGATCAGTGTGTCCAATTAATTCTTTAAGATCTAGATTTAATTTTGAAGACTGAACCCAAATTCCTGAAGTGTGAATGACTGATGACTTTTGAATGGTAGCTGCTGCAGTGATGATGAGAAACATAACTGCATGACCCCCTGTTCTGGAAATTTAGGCCAGTAATGCTGGTGATCATTGCTTTGTAGGGAAACCTTCTTGCCCCAAGTCATGCAGGTACAGAGGGCAATGTAGCAAGGCAGTGAGAGCTGACAGCTGAAGTACATGGTGGGGTGTCCTGTGTGTCCTGGAGCAAGGGGTTTGAGCTGTTGTGCCCATTTCCTAGTCTGGAAATGGGCTGAGTGTGTGCACTTACTTGGCATTCAAATATTCATGAAAATCAGGGAACTCAAAGGCGGTGCTGTCAGGGCAGGTGTAGGCACTTTGCAGTTGAAGCTTTTCTGACAGGCAGTAGATGTGGGTGCTTCAGGGGAGCCCTGTACCTATAAGGATTTCAGGAGGTATCAGCCTGCTGTGGAGTTGTTAACTGTTTCCCAGCATGGCTGGTGGTGAGGCTTTCCATGCAGCCTGGGCTGCTGGGCTTCTTTAAAACTCTTTCCATGGAGGAAGGGCAGATCGTAGCTCTGTAAGGCTGTTGTTCCCAGTTTTCCATGCAGGACTCCTGTAGGTATTTGAGGGAACACCCTTCTCCCACAGGAATCATGGAGGTCTGTTAATGAAGAGGGCTAAAAAAAACCCAAAGAAACTTGGATATTTTTTTTTTTGGGGGGGGGGGGGGGGTTGTTTTGGTGTTTTGTTTTATTTTTAAAGAATTTCTATGATTTTGACATACGAAACTGGCTCATAAATGAGACGATCCTCGTTCTGAGGTTCTGTCTTCATTGCCAAATATTTAAAAGGCACTTTTCCAAGGTGATTATTGAAGCTCTGTATTAAGAGGTACCTCATTTAATCTAGCACATGCTGATTGCCGTGAAGTTATTTTCAACAGATACTGTGCAGTGGTGTCTGTCATTCTCCAGGACATAAATAACTGCTGGACTGTAAATGACTCTGCGGCTAACTGACGGCTTATGGGTAACCTCTTTTCTGGCACAGAAATAATGGATTGTTTGTTCCTTCAGTTGAAATCCTGATGTGTTTTGATGTTTCTGATTTACATTTTTAGCACTGTTCCTGATACCATTTGGTGGTCTGGGAACGGTCTTTAAACTTGGTGTTTACTTTGGAGTGTTGGTTTTCCAGCAAACAAATGTATGATTAGCAATTAATGGTTTTGCTATAAATAAACAAAAGCGAACAGTTCTACTTTAAATAGTGATCTCTGCTCTGTGGAGCTTTTAGTTGGGCTATGCCTGCGAAGTTGGACTTTTCCAAACATGCAACAGGCTCTGAGGGACTCCCAGCCGTGGTGACTGAACTGACCAAGTTGGAAAGCTGAAGCCGTAGTGGTTTGAGTTAATGTCTGGTTAGCTAAATAGTGGTTATCGTCTCAAATATCTATGCATGAGCCAACCACTGGAGAGGGGCAGAAGCATGTGTGGTTTCAGTATGAGTAACTCATTTGAATGTAGTGGAGGTTTCAGCATGCAGAAGACTTTCAGTGCTGTGCCTTCCCCTTGGTGGCTGGTGGAGGTAGTACCAGAGGTGGTTCATCTGTGCAGCCAAGGCAGGTCTGTTTGTTGGAGTGCCACCAGCGCTCCCTCGTGTGTGTCAAAAATAGCATGTTATAATATCCCACTCAAAATAATTGGATTTGGCACCTTATATGGATTCAGATGTTTCTAATGCAGATGGCTGGCCAACGCCAGCTTTGATGGAAAACTTTCTCCCTTGCAGTGACTGGGCCTTAACACATGGGCTGGAAAGAAAATTTCTGGGTTTCTGTCATAACTTTGTTCGGTTCAAGGCTGACTCCATCTACTTTTCTATTTCCCACACAATGTCTTCAGTGTGGATTCCACTTATCTGAGAGAAACTGTGATGTATTTGACCTCATGTATCCGGGTGTTGCTTCTTACTTAGGCAGGTTAACCAATTTCCATGGCCTGAGCTGGATGTAATTTTAAAACATACTGGCAATGGCCCTTTCTCTAAACGCTGCCTGTTTGAACAAATGACAACCTTCCTGATTTTTTTGCCCGGGCAGATTTAGTAAGCAGTCACTGTATTTATCAACAATTGTTTTTCTCAGTTTTTTTTTTGTGAACAGCTGTGGACTTAAGAGTTGGACCAAGTTTTCAGAGGCTCCTTCATCAGAGGGCTAGCAGGAGGCTGTTTTGTGGGAGTTGCCCTTCACAAAGGTGGCTGCTCTGCAGTGCCTGGAAGTCAGACCTATGTGGACATATCTAGCTGGTTGTAGGCAGCTCAAGTGAGTTGCTTCAGAAGTGGAAGCAGCTCTGTGTTATGCCTGTGGCATGGCAGCAGGTGCCAGCACCCTGCAGATTCCTGCCCTATTGAAAGAAAAATGTTCATTGCTAAATCTAGGTTTCATTCTCAAATCTCAAACTTGTTGAGAACCTCAATCAAAATATTTGCTCCTTGCACTTCAAGCATGATCTCTCTCTATTGCTGTGTGTTACAGACATCTTGAAGAGAAATGGCATTGCAAAACCAATAATCCAGTTCATAGCCTCAAGAAAGATTTTTATTTTTTTTATTTTTTTCTTCTGGAATCATAAGATTTAGGTATTTCTCAAGTGGTTGTTCTGTTTAATTGTAGGGTTTTTTTCTTACTGACACCTCGATGCATCCATATGTCTTATTCTGAGACTGCTTCCTGGATTGCTGAGGCAATGACATTTTCTCAGGTCACTTTGAGTGTTGCTCCTGCATGGACCAAACACCATCAGGTTGTGGTGGAAACTGAAGGATCAGCAACCCTGACTGAACTTTTGGACAACAGGCTTGGTATGCCATGGGCAGGATTGTGCCTCTGCCTCTGTGTGGTGTCACTGTGCTGGGTGGGGGAATGTGTCCCTCAGTGCTTCTCACCAGCCCTCCCGGCTCATCTCGCTCACCAGGTCCCATGCTCTATCTCTGCTCATCCCTCTCCTGACTGTCCCTTCTTGTTCCTATTGACTCCATCCATACGTGCCACTGCAGGAAGCAGTCCCACTGATACCACCTCTCTGCCACTCAGCAAATCATTCTGGGACAAACCTGAAGTTGGGCTTATCCCAAGGTCTGTCATGGAGTGAAATGCTTGATCCCACAGTCACTTTATAATATCCTTACTGGGCTGTCGTCATTTTGACTTGGCATCTCGTGATCATAGAATCATGGAATGGTTTGGGTTGGAAGGAACCTTTAAACATCATCTAGTCCAACTCACCAGACTTTCCCCCTGGTCTCCATTTTATATTGTGTTTTTTACATGGAGCTGTCAGCTGGAAAAAGCTTTTGTATATTCATATCGTTTTCAACCACCCTCCTTTTTGCCCATATATAAAGATCTGGACCATTTGAGCTGTCCTTCCTCCACACACAGTATCTGAGGGAGATATGTGTATTTTTTTTCCTCTGAGAGTAACAGCTTACCTCAGTCCTTACACCTACATACCTATTATGGCCCTGGAAACAGTAGTTGTAAATCTCATAGACTTCTTTCTTGCTATAAACTATATCCAAATAGTTTATACAAGTCTGTGCAAGCTGTCAGAAGGAGTATGTGCAGTATCGTGAACACAGAGCAGACTGGCGGCAGTGACTGGCAGTGGCTGGGATTAGTGGGAATGGGTTTGCAGGAAAACTGCCACAGAAGAGAGTGCAGAGTGGGAGCTGAGCCTGGTGAGGGAAAGGTGGAAGATGCTTTTTCAGCTGCAGGGACACCACATTGGCATCAGTGCTGCACTGCAGCTCTCATTGTGCTTATTCCATTGCTGTGTTTCACTGGGCGTTGTAGAAAGTAGAGATCAGATTGCTCTAGGGTTTTGTACAAAAGACTCTCTCGTCTCAATTGTATTTATTACTTGCATTATAAGGTGGGCAAGATTTGCAAAGGGCCCAATCGAATCCCTGCTCAGGTCCCAGTGTACACAGCTGGAAGGTGCTGCAAGGCAGGGTGTGATCCTGCCTGCCGGTTCCTCCAGGTCTGAGAGCCCCTGTCCCTGCCAGGGCTCCTTGGATGGGGGTCAAAGTAGATTTAAGATATAAACTGAAGGGTTGGGAAAAAAAAAGCCAAATAAGCAAGAAATAGTATCCTTGAGTGTGTTTCATAAGGAAGCACGTAGCCTCCAGGAAAATAACTGGCTCATTTAGAAACTGCCCCAAAGCTTCCCCATTTTACAGTGATTAAGAAGCAGGAACCTGGGGAATTTGGGGACACAAAGCATGAAAACTGGATATCAGCCTATGTTTCCCTGGGGGCAGACCACCAAGGGACAAGCTCAAATCCCTTGTAACGTGGCTCCCAGGAATTCCCTTTTGACAGATCTCACATGGCGGCAAATTATTCCTCGCCTCTCCCCCCCTAGCATTTCCCCAAGCCACATTTCATCCTCGAGGGGGAAGGGATATTCCGACAGACCCTTTGCACTGGCTCCCTGGGAAGACAAACGGCGCCTGGCTCCTGCTTGTGAGTGGAAGCATTTGCTGATGAACTGATACTTGGCAAAAAATGGTGTTGTATGGAAACAATCCCCAGCACCTGCTAGCAAAACAAAGTTATTCGTAACATACGGCTGGGTGGCTAAGTCTTCACTTCCTAGGGATGGCCTGGAATTACACTTGCTACACGCTGAGTGGCCTTTCTCCCTGGCGAAATGATATGCAGGCAGCAGGAGGATTTGAAGCTCTAAGGAAGGTTAGGATTTATAGCGCTGTCTCTTGCAAGGGCTTACTCTGCAGAAATGGTCATTTTGTCTTCATCTTCTCTTTTTTGGGAAAAACTCATCATGATATAATTATTTATATGTATAATCATACCTTTGTGCTCAGTGGGGAGCAGGTAACCCCATGAATATATCTCCTGTTGTAAATCTGTCGGTGTCAGTCAGGTGTTTTTTCCCTCCTGCCCAGAGTTGAATGCACATTTTAAATTCATTTCCGTATGACACAAATTCTAAGTTCTTATTCTATATTCTGATTTCTTTTCCTGTTAGGCTGTCCTAGCTGGGCGAATTATTGTTGTGTGCAGCTCAAGGAAGATGTCTGGCTAGAGGAAGTGCCATTTAAATGTGCTTTTTTCCCCTATTCTCATTTGACAATATGCTAGTGATATTGCCTGTGTAATGAGGGGAAAGTATAAAACCCATGGCTGTCTCTAGTCTGTGCTGGAGGTTTGCTGGTAGAATGACACCTTGGTCTTTAGACTCCTAGACAGGTATCTTCCATGTGCCATAAACAGAATTTGCATGAGTTTGGAAGAGTTTCCATGGTCCTGCACTAATGGAAGAGACTCCTTTCAGGAGGGGGCACTGATGTACATGGGCTCCCACCTCCCTGTTGCAATATCGACAACAGACTGTGTTAAACCTTTTTTCCTATCACTGATGCAGCTTGACGTAAGCCTTTAATAAGGAACAACTACAAACCAATCAAGATGCTTTGTGACCTGCATTGCATCCTTTTTACAGGCCCTTATGGTCTGGTCATGCAGAAGTTTTTGCGTGGGCGGAATGCTGTTGGTGATAGAAAAGAGCACTGAGAATAAGAGGCACCATTCAGGTGCATGGATTTGACTGTGTGACAGACTTGTAGGTTTGGTGTTTCAGTGATTGGACCATAAAAATAGATAGGCTACTGCTGATGTTGATGTTGCTTGGTTGAAAGGAAGGAGTTACTTGTAAGATTGAGGTCACTTTCAACAAAATCAAGAGGTTCTCTTCCTGTTGCAGGTGTATTGCTTCACTACATACTACTTCATGTTCATGTGCATGTGAAGTTCATGTTCTTCTGCCTCCTAAAAAAGACCTTTATATTTTCAAATATACTTTTTTTTTCTGTAAAGCTGATTATTTTCTAGATTTTAAATAGTTGCTCTTTGAAAGGAAATTGTGACAACTCTCCTCAGAAAGGAGTAAAATTTCCAAATATTAGTATTTTTCCATACCATGAGGTCCCCACTCCTGTCCTATGTAAGAAGGCACCCTCCCTTTCCCAACTTCTCCAGGAGAAATACCAATCAAAGTAAAAAATTTAGGCCAAGGTTTCTTGTCCTTTTTTCCCCATGGCACACAAGTGCATAATTACCTTGACTCTCAGAAACTTGTCATCTGAAGCTGTTTTTTCTCCTCTCAGGCTAGAGGACCCTACAGGTAAGAGCTTCACTGGGTCCTTGTGGGGAAGATGGAAGTTGAAGTCTGAATCTCTTCTCTCTTCTTTTTCAAAGTACCTGTGGAAAGTCTTAAATAGTTGTATTGTATTAGCTACTCACATTGCCTAAGTTAATTTAAGGAAAAATCCTTATCTCCTAAGGTGTAATTGGGCTTGGAGGATAAGTAGGGAGAGAGGAAAATACTCTTTTCTTTCCCCTATTGTGGCCTGCATAAAGCTTATTCATTCTGCCTGCTCAGAACGTTTATCTGCTATATTTCTTACATTCTCTAAAAGTCCTTTTGGCACTTGTTTAATATTTTCAGAGTTTACCCAAGAAGTATATACATTGTTTTCTTTTTGAGGTATTTTATGGTATGGAGACCTTTGGGATTAGAAGAATTAGCCTTGGGAGAGAGAATCAAACAAAGGATCACACAGCACTTGTTTCATATCTGCACACTGAATTAGAGTCACGATTTTGGTGTTCAGAAATCCTGACAGTTCCTGGGACTTGAGTCTTCCTTCCTGGTCTGGTGGGGTGTTATGTTTGGATGCGGCCCAGACTGGAGTTAGCCAGAGCCAAGATGAGAAAAAGGGATAAGTCTCATAACTCAATTCCTCTAAGGAGCATCAGCCACCTACAGGTCCCTGAGGCTATTCTGCAAGGTTTGGGTCACGTAGTTAATCAAGGAGCAAAGGAAAGTGGATGACTGGATAACTGAATGAAATTGTAGAGTTCTCCATGATGTTCAGGTTTATTTTAAAGAGTATTAAAAAATCAAGACACACCATTCTATTTCTCCATTCATTCCGCCCCAGTTCAAAGCAGAGTATTTAATGTGAACTGGAGTAAAAAGATGCTGGACTGCTACTTCATGTTACCTTGTCGCGTCCTTGGGTAGCTAGAAGGAGTTTTTGATTTTTATTCTTTGCTCTTGTGAGAGCTGTTTCTTTTCTCCAGACTAACCGTGTTGAGCAGTACCAGGGGATTTTTGGTTATGGTTTTTTTTTTGAGTAGCTCCTGCCCAAACGTTTCAAAATCAAGCACAAGTAATCACAACATTTCTCTTCACTTGAAACCATAACATTTTTTTGACAAGAAGTGCCTTTAAAGAAATGCCTCTTAATTTACGGTGGGTTGCTTTGTACTTTGTTTCTGTAACCTATTGCATTACATTTCCTGTGCATTGAGTATGTATGTATTATGAGCTCTTAAAAACAAATATCCCCGAAGAAAGGAATTCGGTAAATGAATAAAACATTCTTGGGTAGCCCAAGTGGCAGTTTAATAGCTCATCCATTGGGACTTTCAAATAATATAATGATGATGGCCATTTAAATATGTGGATAGATGAATAACTTCAATGAGGAACTTGTTGCAACCCTGCATACCACATCTGAAATGAAATCAAACTCTGAAAGTGCTGTCTGATGTGAAGGTCCAATTTTTCCAGTGCCAACCCTGAAATTATATGTAAAAATAGATGAACTTTGTGTATACTTACGTATACAGAACTAAAACACACATTCACAAATACGCACGCACATACACATAATGTTGTTTCTAGGTGAAATTTAGTGTTTCAGTACTGATCCTGATTGCACTGAACCATTAAAACTTCATAAACTATTGACATGACTGGATTTACAGCAGTGTATTTGAGATTAGGTTTTAGCCCTAGCCTTCTCTAAAAATAAATAAATAAACGGACTGAAAGTGTAAGGTTGGCATGTTATATTGCCTGGATACACACAACTTTTTGATTAGGTTCACCTAATCGCATAGCTTTGTAAATACCTACTTTGATGCCTGTCAGCCATGTCAGAGTCTGTAACCTTGGGTATGGCTAACCTGAAGGTAAAGTTTTAAATCATTTTTGCTTGTAGCAGTGAATTTCTCGGGAAGACTGATTTCTGATTATGGTGGACCTGGAAACTTGATGTTGATGGCCATGAATGCATGAGAGAAACAAGCTCAGGCTGAACCATGGTGTGGACAGAGAAACTAGACCACCAAATGAGACATAAATAGGACAATATGATTCATTAAATTACTCCAAAGAGGCCTGTTTCTGGGAAGCTGCTGAGCTGTGGTGGAATAAAGTCTGGGTGCTCATATGAAACATAACATTGGTCTCCATCATCAGCCAGCAAAAAAATTGCTGTTTTTTAGCAGTGGGGAAAGGCTGGCATTGCAGTATAGACGGAGGATGCTGAAATGCTCTTGGTGAAAGGCAGCAGCACAGTGATTTGTTTGTTGAGTATTTTAATAGTGCCACATCACAGAAGAGGCACAGCCCTTTATTTTGTTATGAGCTGGATCTCTCATTAGAATTTCTTATTGCCCTTGGCTGATTTTTCCTCGGCAGCATTCCGTATATTGGTCGTATTTTCTACTTGAGAGCGTTGTCTCCCACGCTAGGCTGAAGAAGCAGCTTTTAGTTGCAGTACTCAAAGTGATTCACATGAAGCCCCATGAAAATAAGGGACTTCGATATTTTCACACTGGTGGATTAAGTTGATGAATGTTTGCTGTGCTGAAAAATAAGGTGCCACTGCTCTGATCTTTTAGTTGAGTGAAATGTCGACAAGAATAAAAAAATCTTTCCTAGCTGAAGTAGAAAAATTCTATCCTGAATCTCCTGGGGATCAACCTGAGCATGAGGAGACCATGGGGAGACCTGGTACTTCATGTGCACAAAGCTTATTGTAGAATTGTGCATATTTTATGTATAAACTTTATGGGATGAGATGTTAATCATAGGACTTGCATGATTTGTGCACAACAATTGAGTGGGCATACTCAGAAAAGGAGCTGCCACATGTAGTTCTGTGGGGATTTGTGTGTTACTGGGGAATGCAAGTCCAGGAGGTGATACAATCTTACATTTTTATTTTCTTTTTAAAGAAAATTTTGTTGTTTTGTTTTTTGTGGGGTTTTTTTTTGGTATAATAGAAAAGAAAATATGAAGGAAACAAAGCCCAGGGAGAACTGCATGTAAAAAGTGTATTGAAAGATGGGTGCCGTGACAAACACTTGGGAGAATTGATCAAATTGATTAATGTCTTAAGCAATGGGATATGGACTGTGGGATCAGGAAGTTAAGTGTTTCTGTGAACATTATAACATCAGTGCGATAAATTGGTTGTCGTTAGTACGTAAAACTGCAGTAGTCATTTGATTATATTGGAAGTGATAACTAACTTAAATTCATATCCCAAAACTTGCCTGCAATTTATAAATCTCCTAGGGGATGTTGAAATCATGTTGGAAATTTAAATTAACCTCTGCTATTATCAACAACTTCATATCCTTTTCCACTTTGTATTCTAGCTTAGAGAAAACTGTATTTTCAAGCAGCTTTTAAATGACAGTGAGAACAATGTACGTGTGCAGCAGGTCTTTCAATAATTGCCTTTTATAATTGTTTTTTATGATTTTTATGAGTAGCAGTGAAGTACACTGTAACAAAGAAGCTTATTCACACTGCCTAAGCACCTACCTAGCTTCCTCAGGCTCCTTTCCTCTCCTTTCAGTGAGAAGCAATAAGCAGGATCTGGCTCCCAGCTTCTGCAGCAACCTCCAGTCACTGTCTCTGCTTACCGTGTCTCTGTTTAACCTCCCAGTTTACATCTCTGAAGTGGGGCACTGAGGCCAGTCCACAATACGACTGTATGGAGGAACTCCAAATGTTCCCCAAATGGCTGTTTATTAATTGAACTTAGATACTAACATTTATGAGCCTTTTGAAATCAATGGAAAAGCTTTCGCTGCTTTGGGGAGGCTGGAGTGAGACAGACTGGCTTGAGACAAACTGCTTGTGATGGAGCTGTGTGCCTTATTTGTAGCCAAATTCTGCTTGGGGTTGCCAAAATGAAATGTGACACACACTGGAATTGAGTCCATTTGAGGAAGGACGTGTTTACGCTCTTGCTGGTCAGACCAGCCCATTGGCAGCAGGACAGGCAGTGAAATAGAGAGGGATCTTCACCTTTCTTAAGTGGGGATGTCAGTAGTACCCAGTGGATGGAGCGTTTATTGGACATACAGAAAAAAAATGTGTATTTGGTATAAAGTGGTGCCCCTAATTTGGATGCATTGTGGTACATATGCAAGAGTAAAATCTTATGGGCCGTCTCATCTGTGCTGTTTCCTAACCTGAGTCTTTACCTGGGAGCTTTATTGTGGGGTTTTATTTTCTTTGTTGTATTCTGTCTGGTCTCAGTATCTGAGTATGTGTATATGTATATGTGTGTGTGTATCTATATGTCTATGCAATTGCATTTAGTTAGCTAGAATTCTTCCTTAATTCTGATTTTTCTGAAGGTGTTTGTAATTAAAGCAATGACTAGGTAGTGATTTTTATATACTACTTGTTCTTGGTGGCTCAAATTTCATCAACCATATGAAAATCCTATCTCTTTTCCAAACTTTTGGGCTAAAAATGACTTTTCCAATATGCTCTGAAAACAAAAAAGTTTAGGCTTAGTTGGAGCTACTGGTTCATCCTCCTATATAAACTTATTCAAATGTGTGTGTCTGATTTTAGTTTTTTTCACTGTATTATTCTGGACCGTTGTGCTGGTTTAGCAAACGGCCAGGGCAAGCCACAAACCAGACAGAGGTTTTTTTCTATCACTCCCCCCCCGAAAATTTAGAGGGGAGTAAAGAAGAACAGGCTCAGGTTGGAAATTGAAAACTAATAACAAATTTAATGGCACAGGGAGAAATAGTAACAGGTGGGGAAAAAGGGAAAATGCATATATACAAATATATACAACCCGAGCTCCGATGACCGGCGATACAGGCTGCTGAAAGGTCCTTCACTGCAAAGCCAATGGGAAGAAAAGAGTCCAAAACTCCAGCACCCAATGTAGTTGGAATGCTGCAGACCACGTGGCGAAGCTGGTAGCCAAAAGCTGGGCCTCTCCTCTGGGCTCCACGTGGTGAGCTGCAGGCAGGGGAGTGCAGGAGCGAGGCAGAGAGGAGACCAAGAGCCGGAGAGAGAGACTGACTGAAGCCGGAGAGACCACGAGGGCAAGAGAGGGAAGCCCCCAGTCCTCCTGGCTTTTATAGAGTCTGGCAGGAAAATGGGTGGAATACTGGAACCTGATACCTGATACCTGGCACCCAGACCCCTTTCACAACAGGGGCCTAAACTCCACCCCTCATTCACTGGGTCCTGGCAGCAAAAGCCAATAAGATTTTTGCCTGCCCCTTTCAAACTATAACAACCATGTGCATGTGTGTATAGATGTGGTAGGATCTCATAGAGTTTTTATATGTTAAAAAAGTGTATATACATACAGAAATATGTGTATGTGTGCATCTTACTCATTCACACACATGTAAAAATACAATCCAAAACTGGTGCACTTGAGTGTGTGTGTATAGTGTTCTCCCTTTCTGTTTTGTTACATATATAGTGACTAGTTATTGCATATATTTCATATATTTTATTTATAATTAGAAATGCAGTAAGTAATTTTAACATGACAATTCACAGTACATTTTTTTTTTATCTCTTGATAACTATTTTCTGTTTTCTCTCTCTGTCACAGGGTGAAAGAATGATGTGATGGAGGTGAATATGGGCCGCTGGTCAGGCTCATGGCCACCTCCGTCATGCCTTGTCTTTCTCATTGTCAAGCTCCTGGCCTCTGTTTGCCAGGTAGTTCATGGGACCACCCCGCTTGGCTTTCACTTCACACATTCCACTTACAATGCTACAGTGTACGAGAATTCTGCAGCCAGGACCTATGTCAACAGTCAAACAAGGATGGGCATTACCTTGGCTGACCTGTCATGGGATATCAAGTACAGGATAGTGTCTGGTGATGATGAGGGCTTTTTTAAAGCAGAGGAAGTTATCATTGCTGACTTCTGCTTCCTAAGAATAAGGACTAAAGGTGGGAATTCTGCTATATTGAACAGAGAAATCCAGGACAACTATTTATTGATGGTGAAAGGGTCGGTCAGAGGAGAGGACTTGGAAGCATGGACAAAAGTGAACATCCAGGTTTTGGATATGAATGACTTAAGACCTTTGTTTTCACCAACCACGTACTCTGTCACGATAGCGGAGAGCACTCCTCTAAGGACTAGCATTGCACAGGTGACCGCAACAGATGCGGATATTGGGTCCAATGGTGAATTTTATTATTACTTCAAAAACAAAGTTGATCTCTTCTCAGTTCATCCTACAAGTGGTGTTATCTCTTTAAGTGGCCGGTTAAACTACGATGAGAAAAACAGATACGATCTTGAGATTTTGGCTGTGGACCGTGGGATGAAGCTTTACGGAAACAATGGCGTAAGCAGCACTGCCAAGCTTTATGTTCACATTGAACGTATAAATGAACATGCCCCAACGATAAATGTAGTAACCCATATTCCCTTCCAAACAGACAAGGAGCCTACCTATGCAGTTATTAACATTGATGACCTAGATGAAGGAGCCAATGGAGAAATAGAATCTGTTTCTATTGTGGCTGGAGATCCGCTAGAACAGTTCTTTCTGACTAAAGAAGGTAAATGGATGAATGAGTACAAAATCAAAGAAAGAAAGCCTATTGATTGGGACAGCTTCCCATATGGTTATAACCTGACTCTCCAAGCGAAGGACAGAGGATCTCCTCAGAAATTTTCTGCGGTCAAACTGGTTCACATTGCTAGTCCCAAGAAAGAAAGTATCCCCATGAAGTTTGAGAAGGAAGCATATGATGTTTTGATCAGTGAATTTTCACCTCCTGGTGTGGTAGTTGCAGTAGTTAAGCTAATGCCTGAGCCACAGGGTGTGGAATATAAAGTATCTCCAAGTGAGGAAGCTGAGCATTTTAAGATCAATCCCAACACAGGCCTTATTATTACTGCTCATCCTTTGAAAATCATTGAGAAGGACCTCTATGAATTAGAAGTATATACAAACAAAGGTGATGATTTAAAAGCACAGGTTACTGTCAGGTTAGAAGATGCCAACGATCACACTCCGGAGTTCCAGCAGCCCTCCTACAGCTCATTCATCAATGAAAGTGTCCCTGTGGGGTCTAATGTTTTGGCAGTTTCAGCAGTTGATGAAGACAGGGGAGAAAATGGATACATAACATACAGCATTGCCAGTCTGAACTCGCTGCCATTTACAATAAACCAGTTTACAGGTGTCATCAGCACATCTGAAGAACTGGATTTTGAATCCTCACCAGAAAGCTACAGGTTCATTGTGAGAGCTTCTGACTGGGGTTCTCCCTATCGCCATGAAAGCGAGGTGAATGTCACCATATACATAGGCAATGTCAATGATAACAAACCCCTCTTTGAAAAAGTGGCGTGTCAGGGAGTGATTTCTTCTGATTTTCCCGTTGGCGGTCACATCACTGCTGTTTCTGCAATAGACATAGATGAGTTAGAGCTTGTGAAGTATAAAATAATCTCTGGAAATGAACTTGGCATCTTTTATTTAAATCCTGACTCTGGTGTCCTGCAACTTAAAAAATCTCTAGTTAATTCTGGCATAAAGAACAGCAATTTTGGCCTTAAGATAACAGCTACTGATGGAGAGAACTTTGCTGATGCTATGTTTGTTAATATTTCGGTTGTTCATGGGAAAGTGTCTTCAAAGACCTTTAGCTGTAGAGAAACGAGAGTTGCTCAGAAGCTAGCAGAAAAATTACTCAAAAAGGCAAAAGCAAATGTGAAGCTGAATTTGGAAGATGGTTTTCTCGATTTTTATTCAGTGAACAGGCAGGCACCACATTTTGACAAATCCTTCCCTACTGATATAAAGGTTTCAGAGGATCTGCCAGTTGGTGCCACCATCCTGAGGATAAAAGCCTATGACGGAGACTCAGGCTTTAATGGAAGAGTACTTTATACAATTTCTGGTGGTAATGTAGATAGTTGTTTCAACATTGACATGGAAACGGGGATACTTAATGTTCTTATGCCCTTGGACCGTGAAAAAACAGAGCTGTACCTCCTTAATATTACAATTTATGATCTAGGTAATCCACAGAAATCTGCATGGAGATTGTTGAGTGTCAATGTGGAGGATGCAAATGATAACAAGCCTGTTTTTTTACAAGACAGTTACTCAATTAATATTTTAGAAAGTACAAGTCTTGGTACAGAGATTATCCAGGTAGAAGCCAGAGATAAAGACCTGGGATCTAACGGTGAAGTGACTTACTCAGTACTGACAGACACCCAGCAATTTGCTATCAACAGTTCCACAGGAATGGTGTACGTGGCCGATCAACTAGACCGGGAATCAAAAGCAAACTACACACTGAAGATCGAGGCTAGGGACAAAGCAGAGAGTGGCCATCAGCAGTTTTCCGTTGTGCCTCTGAAGATTTTTTTGGATGATGTCAATGATTGCTCCCCAGCCTTTATACCATCCAGCTACAACGTGAAGGTCCTCGAGGACCTGCCAGTTGGCACTGTCATAGCTTGGTTGGAAACTCACGATCCAGATCTCGGCTTGGGAGGCCAAGTCCGTTACTCACTGGTGAACGATTACAATGGGCGGTTTGAGATAGACAAAGCGAGCGGTGCCATCCGCTTGAACAAAGAGCTTGATTACGAGAAGCAGCAGTTCTACAACCTGACTGTGCGCGCAAAGGACAAGGGGCGCCCAGTTTCTCTCTCTTCTGTTTCTTTTGTGGAAGTTGAAGTGGTGGATGTTAATGAAAATCTCTACACCCCCTATTTTCCTGACTTTGCTGTCATTGGATCTGTAAAGGAAAACTCCCGCATTGGTACAAGTGTTTTGCAAGTTGTTGCCCGAGACGAGGACTCTGGAAGGGATGGAGAGATCCAGTATTCCATCAGGGATGGCAGTGGCCTGGGGAGGTTCAGCATAGATGAAGAAACTGGTGAGTTTTGTTTCTTACTTCCTTTTCCCCTCATAGAGGTTTTTGCAAAAGCAAAGTTTAAGCATAATTGTTGTTTTCTGCCCATAACAAGAAGTTCAATTCTTACTAATAGGCAAGAGAAAATTATAAATAAGGATTTTCCAGGCACAGTAATGGCATGATTTAATTACCTGGTTACATTCATCACTCTGTGGGTGTGAAATAATACACATCCTTTTTTAGCAGCTATGTGATGACTCCATTTAGAAAGCAGTGATAGTTACGGAATGACTCGCTTCAGTCACTGTACTGTTCGTTGATCATTGCAAATTACTCAGGTCATCTCCACTGAGTCACAACACTCATGACCTTGGATGCAGTGTTAAGCCAAATGAAAGGAAATAAGGAGCATGAAACAAGATTTATTTCATCCTAAAACCTATTTGTGGTCCTGTCCTTATTGTTGGGAGTAATTTTTCATGGGAGTTAGCAGTCTGGAATGATACGCCATTCCGTATAATACACTTACTTGTAGCACGGCGTTCATCAGTGTTGGCATGCTTGTGTAGAGGTAGAAATACAGGGCAAGATGTAGACTAACTATGCTCGCTTTCCTTTGGTGGTGAATGTATTCTGAACATTGATGTTAGAAAACAGTATTAATAGAGTGAAAATTTTTAAGATGTTGAACTTCGCTCCCACGCCACCCTGTTGGAAAATATGGAAAATGCTAAATATAAAAGGCTATCTAATAAAACACTTAACAAACCGGCTGTTCAGATGTCTGATAGCTGTTGGTAGTAATGGTGCAGCTGTGGTAGTAGAAGTAGTGAGGAAATTAGAAAATATTAGTCAACAGTTTCAGAAATTATGTTAAATATGTTAGGTCTGTGGGTTTACTGTGGTTTAAGCAGACTTTGCATGCCTTTTTCTAAAGCTTTTAATTGAGAATGTGGTATTAAAACATAAGATTTAAATGTATGTTTTGGCAAATTCAAACTGTTTAATCAAATGTCAACTTTCTAAGCTGAACATTATGAAAAACAGACGACATTACAAATGCTGTGGATTGTGTCTGAACATAAGCAGTGAAAAATATTTTTATTCTATTTGTGCTATAGTCTCTCTGCTGCAGCTGTGCACAGATGACACAGTCAAAACCTCGTGTCCAGAAACATCCAACTTGAGTGTCAGAAGTCAAGAGGGCACCTACTCTAATTTCCAGACACATTAATAACTGACATATCCTACAGTGCTAATAGCAGTTGAAGGCATTCAGGCAACATTATTTAGGCAGTTAATCATGAATTTCAGTTTTAAGCTCCTGCATTTGAAAATTTTGGGCTATCTGCTTATTGGGTAGCATCAACATCAGCTAAAAGGCCTTCTAGCCTTCTTTTTACAGTGACGACCAATGATAGGACAAGGGGCAATGGTTGTAAACTGGAGCATAGGAGGTTCCATGTGAATATCAGGAAGGACTTTTTCACTGTGCGAGTGACGGAGCACTGGAACAGGCTGCCCAGAGAGGTTGTGGAGT
This sequence comes from Aegotheles bennettii, assembly GCA_013398125.1. Classification (NCBI taxonomy): domain Eukaryota; kingdom Metazoa; phylum Chordata; class Aves; order Caprimulgiformes; family Aegothelidae; genus Aegotheles; species Aegotheles bennettii. The sequence continues at coordinate 337,191 of VZRW01011426.1, read as the reverse complement.
CTCCTTCCCTGGAGACATTCAAACCCCGCCTGGATGCGTTCCTGTGTGATGTACTCTAGGTGACCCTGCTCTGGCAGGGGGGTTGGACTAGATGATCCTTTGAGGTCCCTTCCAACCCTAGAATTCTGTGATTCTGTGATTCTGTAAACAGATTCTTTATAAAGCAGTGGGCGGTTGGTCCAAATGTGGCAGTAGTGCTCTGGAAATCTCAGGATTCAGCATTTATTGAACAGAAAGGAATTGGTAGGGAGAGTAAGTTTGTGCCTGTTGTTCATTAATAAATTAACCAGGGTTTTTACTCTGTGCTTAGACTGGTAGGGGTAGTAGCCTATAATAAGTTAGGGCCCTTGTTCAGTAAAGCACAAATCATGTTTTGACGTGAGTGGGAATTGTACTCAATATTCCACATTAAACAGGCTTAGTTACTTTCCAGAACTGAAATCTAGTTCATGGGGGGAAAAAACCACACACATGCCCAAACTTTAAAAGTTGGAAATATTTGTCTGTCTTTCACTCTTTCACCAGTATTTTCATGAAAACAAACCGACCTGTGATGTTTCACCAAAGTGTTCCACAAGACACTTGATAACCCAGCACATCACAAGACTTTTGGATTCTTCTATCTGTTTTCCTCAATTGTTCAGTATAATTTAAGCCTTCTTGAAACCAACTTGGAGAACACTTGGGTGCATAGCTGCAACCAGGACTATGGAAGAGCAGGGCTTGGGCATTCAGGAGTTACTCTCTGTGATGCTGTTTTAACCTGAGAGCAGAATTTGACTTGCTGTGTCAAATAGGGCACAACATTAATATTCTGCTATTGAACTGGTGGCAACTTAAATGCTGCTGAATGATGAATCAGCTTTCTAGTTGTAGAAAGAGCTGAAGTCACATATTGGATTAATTTACAATGAGATAGCTGTTTATTTACTTTCAGCGCAGTTAATTTGTCACTTTTAAACTGACCGACTCTATTGGCTTATGCACTGTCTCTCCTGAAATTTGTGAAGGTAAGCAGGAGCACAAGTACAACAAATCAATATTTTTGGCTGCTGCCTTAATGAAAAGAAGACTGCAGTATCCATTACAATCATTAGGATGTAAACTGGGCCAAATTCATCCTGATATGTGAGCAGGCTGGACTCCAGGCAAGTCTGTGCTTTCAGCAAAGTTTTGCTCAAGTGCATTATTTTTATTCTTCTACAATACTGCATCTTACTGGTGTCACCCTGTGTGCTGAGTGAGATTTGCTTGTGCTCCCTGAGGCACGTCAGTACCAAAGAGGGGAAACGGTGCAGAGATACCCAAGGAGCAGTTGGCTTGCATGATGTATCCACGCTGCACCATGCTGCTGCATGCTTGTTGGCACAGTAGCTTTGTTCTTGTTTCTCTCTAGATGTATACAGGTGCATATAGGTGCATCTAACTCCACTGAGCTTGACCTGGCTTTTGGTGTGGGTTCCACAACAGTTTGTTCTGCTTTCAGGTCTGAATAGTGGTTTGTGTTCAGTGAGCTTGGGTGTCTTCTCCATATTGGCCAATGTGGATCTCTCTGCATAAGGTGTATGTGCAAATCTTGGTGCTGTTGCAGTTTGGTAAGAGACGTGCTATGGGAGTAAACCTGGGATTTCCTTCCCATGATTCTGCTCTGTGCCTTGTGTCATAGAAAATCAGTTTTGAGGATTATCATTGTGTTACATTCTTCTAGCTGTAAGCTACAGCGTATTTACATGTAATGCTACAGCACTGATGGGGCTGCACCTCAGATACTGTGTTCAGTTCTGTGCCCCTCACTACGAGAGAGACATTGAGGTGCTGGACCATGTACAAAGAGGGGCAGGAAAGCTGGTGAAGGGTCTAGAGCACAAGTCTTATGAGGAGCGGCTGAGGGAACTGGAGTTGTTTAGCCTGGAGAAAAGGAGACAGAGGGGGAACCTTATTGCTCTCTATAACTACCTGAAAAGAGGTTGTAGTGAGGTGGGTGTTGGTCTCTTCTCTCAAGTAACAAGTGATGAGACAAGAGGAAATGACCTCAAGTTGTGCCAGAGGAGGTTTAGGCTGGATATTAGGAAAAAATTTCTTCACTGAAGGAGTTGTCAAGTATTGGAACAGGCTGCTCAGGGAATTAGTGGGGTCACCATCCCTGGAGGTATTTAAAAGCCATGTAGATGTGGTATTTAGGGACTTGGTTTAGTTGTTGACTTGGCAGTGCTAGGTTAATGGTTGGTTAGGTTAACTGATGGTCTTAAAGGTCTTTTCCAACCAAAATGATTCTGTGATTCCATTTTATGATTCTATAATTCTCTTTTAGAAGCTCTAGTTCATGTGTAGTAAACAGAAGCATAGCAAGCGTTTGCCAGCTCAGAGTTTTTGATGAAGTGAAATTTTACATTTATTTGATCCCACAGCCTTGTGAATCACTGCCATTTTTTTTTTTCAATGGATTTATTTTCCTTTTCCAGGAGGCAGAGCCGGTACAAATTTGTAAATCAATAAAAACTCTTCTGAAGTAGAAGGCAGCAGTTCCTGACCTCCTTCAACTCTGTCCCTGGTTTCCTGCTGGTACCTTAGCCAGCAGGCAAAATTTGTCATGAGTTTACAACTTACTATTCATAGCTAAAAAATTCTTTTAAGATTTTTTTAGAGGTTAAAAAAAGAAGGAACTTTTTTAAAGTGGAGAACTCTTATTTGTTGATTCCTGCCTCAACAGAGATTGAGTTTGTCACCAGCCTTAGGTGTACAGTTCAGACTCATCTTAATTTTTTTACTATTGGTATAAATGTCCCAAGCTTGCCATTTAAGATTCCTGTACTGAGGGACACATAATGTAATCCTGCCATTTATGGATTCTCTTTTTCCTTCTGTCTCCTGTTCAGAACTGCTTTTCTTTTGGTTCCTCTTATTTTCTTGGACTCCAGAGACGTAATATGGTCATCTACTGCAGGCTTTCTTCATAGTCAACAGAGAGAAATGGACAATTTAGAAACAAGATTAAGTTTATCCTAAGGTAAAAATATGAAACAAGTTGGATGAATCATGCTCTAAAATGTGCAAAGGACCTTGTATGAGTAGCTCAGAGGTAGAGGTCTACACTAAACACCTTTCTTTGGTCTGATGTAACCCATACTTGTTAACTGTAAACCAACTGTAAACAATATATGCTGTCAGGTTTACATACCAGGTAATTTGTGATGACTGTTCTCTCCAGATTGATGTTTTTAGCCTAATTTCAAGGAATTGTTTCTCAATATAAAACCCACACATCAGTGCTCTACTAGAAATAGCAAGTGGAAAGAAGGTTAAGAGTAGGGGGAGGTGAGTCATGCAACCAATATTTTATATTTTTTCGTTTTCTGAGAATACAGTGCTAGACAAGAGCCTACAACTCTTATCTATAGAAAGCCATCAAGATCTGATGCTTTGATCTTACTTGTGGATCTTACTTACTCCCCTTATGAAACTCAGGGGCTATGGAGAAGCTTGAGCCATTTCTTCATCTCTACTACTGCTTTCTGCCTGGTGTGTTCCTCCATGCTCCTCGCTAGTCTGCTAATTGCAGTTCCTTAGAAAAGAAATGTGTAAAAACACCTCTGTATTTCCAGATGGTAAGACAAAATGAGCAGAGATCTGTTAAAGATCTTTGTGGGATGAAACTCTAACAGATAAAACTTTATAGCTACTAAAACAAAGCACAGCACTATGAGGGCTGTTACAGGTAAAAATAACTCAGTCTCAGCCAGACCCAATACATGATTCCAACAAATGCATATGGGTTTATGCTACCATGTACCTTAGATGACTAAATGCCATCTAGCAGTACCTCTTTTCTGGCTGCCTTGGGGACTTGGACAACTAGCAAAAGTTCCTGACTTTTGAAGGTTGAGTTAGATGAGATCATCCGAGCCTAAATGCAAACATCTTCCTTCTCATTTTTTAGTGATTTGTGTTCAGCATTTTTGACTTAAGCTCCACTTTTTAGTCTGGCATGTGTTTCTACTCTGTGCACAGTTGATGTAACAGCCTGGCACTCACAGAATTTCTATATTTACCCCTCCGCTATCCATGGATATACTAGTAATAGCAAATGAGTGAAATGAGTTCTAGAAGAGCAGGAAGACTGGACACACTCAGTGTCTTCTGCTGCAGAGACTTCTGTAAGCTTGATCAGAGTTGGTGTGGCACTACCCTGGGATGTAAGGAATGACTAATTCCACTGCACAGGAGGGAAAACTGAAGCTATAAGTCTTTTGCTGCTCCTCAGGAAAGAATTGAAACATCTTAAGTCCCACTGAAATTGAACACAGAGATAAGATAGTGTTATTAATGAATTGCTTAGGGGAACTTTAATGTTCTTGCAGAGTCCATAGGCATGGACTTCAGCAACACTTTCAAAACTTACTAAGCTAATTTCGTAAGGTTATTCAAGAGTCGGAGTCCCTTGATTTTCATTGAGACTTTAAATTTAGGCATTAGCTGTCACTAATTTCCACCCCTGTAGAGGCCCTCTGATAAGAAAGCAAGCTGGAGATGACCCTATTAACTTGTTATCTTTACGTGCTTTCAGCCCTGAAATTCAAATGAATAAGCAAAGCCTGTCTTTTACTTCGGTGAAATCCTGAAGATACTGTTAAATGGAAATGGAGTTAAAATTATTACAGACTCCATGGATTTATTTATGGTGCCAAGGATAGCAGTCTGATTTTCTATTCTGATACCTTTTAAGGTACCTCAAGAGTGATAGAAATTCCTGACAAACTGTGGCTAGAGTTTAAAAAAAAGCCAGTCGCTGTTGGAAAACCCTAATCATGGCTTCAAACTACTAATAATGGAAACTAGAAGGACCAGATGATATAGTTTACAATAAACCAGTCCTGCCTGCACTGCTATATCTATTTGGCAGAAGGGAATAAATTTATTGCTTCAGACTCCTTGCATCTTGTCACTGTCTTCTAAAATAGTTTTCAGTATATGCAAGTTGAACGATACTTTCATTTATTACAATTCGAGTGGTCTGATAAATATTTATGTGGGACCATTACTAGCATTTCCTTGAAACAAAATCAAGTTAAAATGAAAATGGTTTGTGATACATGATTTTTTTTCCCCTCACATGTTTAATTTTATGAAAGCTTGTAGGAGCTAGTGGGTAAATCTGGGCAGACTCGGTGGTGGAACTGAAATAATTGTAGAGTTTTGAGGCATTACTATTACAGATGTTCTTCATTTTCCTGGTGAGTGCAGGCAAATTTTATTGTCCAGAGCCAGTATTTCGGAGCCACTTTATTATCCCAAGCTTCTAAAACCAGTTTTCAAAGTAACTTCAGGCCATGCAACAAGAGAAGTGCCAGTGGGTGTTGCTGGGAGGTGGTTCAGAAAGGGGGATGCTCAGTGGGGAGACACTTGCACCAGCCACTTGGGGCTGGAGATCATTGGTCCTCAGCCCAACCATGATGGCTCTCCTGAGCAGCCTCCTTGGGAAGGAGCGTGCCAGACGGATCACAGAGCACCGTCCTGGCCAAAATCTGGTCTGTCATCCGTATCTGTGTCAGGCATGAATAAAGCATTCCTGGGAGCAGCTGTTTTTGAGTTTGCCGTATTGTGTTATCTTCGTTCTGTGAGTTATCTCTGGCAGCTTTTAATAGTGCAAGTTTTCCTTCATTTATGATTTCCAATTTTAGGAAATTAATTGTTAACATTTTTCTTTTTCTTTAAAATGAGTTGTGGAAAATCAAATTTTTTTTTATGAATTCTGAGTCTGTGTGTTTATCATTTCCCTGTCATTTGTAGCTGTAAATTAGTAAAGCAACAAGGCCTGTCTTGGTTTCACTGGAGTGAATTTGTTTAACTTTTTATTTAATAATGTGAACCTTAAAACAATGCATCAGCTTACGAAAATATTTACTTTTAAAGGGCCCTTAGTATCATTCTGTCATACTTTCAAAGTTTCCTAAGTGAGGCCAGTTGTGCAGAATTCTTCCATTCAAGCTGTTCAGCTCCCTTTTCTTTATACCCCATAAAACAGATCATGATGTGCAATTTTTATAGCTAGCTGTAATTTGCATGTTTTCCTTCTTTGGAAAATGTTTAGAGAATCTCCTTTACTGATCAGGATGCTCCTGATGCTAAGACATTTTATCTCAATCTCTGAGTAATTCACTTATTAATGAAGAAATATGCAGTTTGTATTTCCCTCTGTCACTTTTATCACCCTTGAGATTTGTTGTCAAGAGTATTTTGTATTATCATGTGTTCTGTCATTCTCTGCCTCGGTGTGTAATCCCAGAAGTGACCCCTACATTATCCTGTTCAATATCCTCCATTAAATTATACCCAGGTGCTGGTGCAGAAAGCTTATGCTCAAAGTGCCAGTGATGGGACCAGCTACAAGGTAGTTAGTTAGATGGTACTAGAGGAATACTGATTTCTGGTGTCTGATGTTCAGAACTGAGCACCTGAGCACCAGCTTTATCCTGGCATCACTTCAGACCATGACCTGCCTTCCCATGTGAGCGATTCATGGTAGTTGAAAGGAAACTGGAGAAAAATCCATTTTAGCTCTTCCAAGGCACCAGTGGAAATCAGTGATCAATGCCCAGGGGCATTGAGAAGTGATGTTGTTAATGCAAAACTGCAAGTTTATGAGCATGTGGAGGGCAATATGAGTAAAGGAGGGCAGTGTTGTCCTGGAATGTACAGTGGGGGATATTTCAACAGTGTCTAAGATTTCATGGAGCCACTTTGGTGTACTTACTAATCCTTTCCTGAAACAAGTCCAAGAGAGAGGAATCTCCAGTGGCCAATAAAATCAAGGACGCATCCTGCCTTCAGACCCTTTTAGCAGGCTGTTGGCTTTTTAGGGAGCAGTAGAACTGGACAGTTAATTGGGAATTCATGGGAGTGGTTTGGAGCAGAGACAGGTGGTAACACTGGACCGGATTTTGGTCAAAAATATAAGTCCACGTATCTCTTGCCCTGCTTCAGTACATAGGCAGGCTCCAGGATGTACCTCGGAAGCTGGATTAAAGAGTACTTTTTACTAAGCTGTTTGCAATTCAAGGACTACAAGTAATGGCAAATCAGGCACTTGCTTGGAAAGCTCTTCCAATCTTGCATTGCTCTCATTGTGAAAAAATTGTGTCATATTTTAATGCTGTTTGTCTATTTTCAGTGTTCAAGTCCTGGAACTAGTGAGGTCTTTCCAGCAAGGTAAAAATAAAATAAAATTAAAAAATCCTTCCACTGTCAGATCTTCTTCTATTCATACCTATGTGTTTACCTGAAAATGTTTGGAGATGAGTCTCTATAGCTCATGGAACAGATTATTTTAATCTGTAGTCTGCTGTTTAATGTAAACATCTTTATTACATTTTATACACTTATGGTGTCTTATTAGCACTGAAGTGTTGCCAATAAGAAATAACTGAGAGAAAGCCAAAAGGAGTGCATGTGGTGAGGGAATTTTCATCACAGTTGGTTTGCATTAGGCGTTCACACTAATACATTTTTGTGTTTCTCCCAACTAAGTTGTCCAGTGGTATTTTGTCCGGCTAACAAAAAAGGAGTAGATCTGTTCAGTTGTGTTTAGGAGTTAGTCACATCTTTCTCTTTTTCTGAGAATGACTTGAGGATGTCTTGAGGCAGAGCATAGGTCAGGGATGTGGGGAGGGAAGCTGCATGATCAGTCACTGGGTCCTGGGCTACCCTCCCTGGCATTGTAATTAGGTGATATGGGAATTAGGTTGGACACGTAACATGGGCCAGTGTTCATCTCAGATGGGTTCACTCCCCTTGTTAAATGTCTCATGTAGGTTGGGCATGAATATGGTGCACAGCTAAGGTGAGGTGAGTCATACCCCAGGTGATAAAAGGTGGTTGGGTGAATCCTGCTGTTGGTATCTGCCCTCTGCTAGGTCAAGTGTTGCTGCAGGGTTCCATGGGATTGGGAAGTGTGTGAAGATACAGGACTGTGCTTGGTTTCCTCTGCACTGGGGGAATGAGGAAGAAAATGGGGAGTGTGGGTCTGCAGAGAGCTGTGGTGCCCTGCAGTACATCTTCCATCCAAGTGACTGGGGACATCAGGAGGTGCTGTGAAGTTTACCTGCCCCTCCATGTAGACATGCATGTTGATTTTTTGCTCTTTGATGTGTGTACCATGTCCTGAAGATACTAACCAAACAGTATCTTTGTAGTCAGCTCTCAACTTTGCAGCTGTTGACCACTGGTGCCACAGTCTGGTTACCACAGCCCCCCCTTGAGAGGAAGGCAGCCTGAAGCTGCTTCTCTTAGGAAATGCTTTTCAGTTACTCTGATGAGATTTTCATCTTGGAGTTGAGCAAAATGTGCTCACTGTACATGTACAAGTGGCAGTTCTCCAAGGTGATGGACTGGAGAGGTGTGAGGCTCTGGGGCTGAGGAGATGCTGAGGTTTGGGTCTGGCTCGAGCTGGGTGGCTGCTTTTGCCAGTGAAAATCAGTTTTTAGTTATAAACCTGAGCTCATGGCCATTAGCACTGATGAATAATCATCCTAGCAAATATAAGGAATGAAATGAAACTTTCCTGCTTTAATTTATGTCAGGACCAATTATGAAGAAGTATTTATATTGGCCTAAAAGTAACCTGATTGTATGTGGTTACAATAGCTGTCTGATTCCACAAAGTGATTGCTACATCTGCCCATCTTTCACAATTGTAGCCTTAGTTTTTTCAATTATACTGAAGTTTGCATAGCAAATTCCATTTCTGATTTTAGATGATTGCAGCCATAATGAATTATATGCCTAATTATTTGGGGATTTTTCCTCTTCATTTGAAAGTTTTACTGAGAATTCGTGTTCTGGAAATAAAACTTTATACAGAGATCATTAAAAATAGTTTTGCTTCTCACCACTGGTTCAGTTTATAAGGTAAAGATTTTGCCACAAAAAAACCTCCAAACTTAACTATGAATCAGTTAAATTTTTGATAACTTTTTTTCCCCAAAAAGCTTTATTTTTATGAGAGAATAACTATGGGATTTAATTAAATTTGCCAGAATACTTCACAGTCCCAGAGCACCTTTCATCTAAAGTACACAAATTATTTTTCACATTTTAATGAAGGAAGCCCTTTGATGTACAACGTTTATGTAGTTTCCCATTTTACTGAAAGGGTGTGAGAGGTGTAGGTAAGTAAGTTCATAGTTAGATTCTTTTTCAGGGTGAGGGAGGGGCTGGGAATAACTATTTAGAAACTCATTAAAAACAGTGGGAACTTGAGGTGTACAGCATCTCTGTAATGAAGCTGTACTTAGCCAGAAAGGGACAGATTTTTACGACTCCCAGCATGTCTTTCCATACAAGACCATCCTTCTAACACTCTACAGGATTTTTTAGCTGTTTTTGAAAGGACTGGATTTTTTTTGTTTCTTCTTGAAGTAGTCTGTAAGGATTGGTTGGTTGGTGCTGCACTACTTCCATTGGCTGTGTTAGGTGGGGTTTATTACCTTGCCTTAATTATCATTAAGCAGTAACTCTTAGGTCATAACCTTTATTTTGCCATTGAGAGGAGAGCACTGGTTAGTCACCAGCACCAGCGGTGTGGCCCAATCCAGGGATAGCTGGAGTCCTGGGCTGCTGGCAGCTGGAGAGAAAGTGAAGCGAAACCTCAGCAGGACTCTGGGGCTGATTCTTCTGGGCAGCCCTGGGTGCTCTGTGCAGCTGTGGGCCCTTCCCAGAGGTGGGGCAGCCTCCCTTGCTTTAACCTTTCCCAGCACTGCTCTTCAGAGATACCCACCTCGTCCTCCTCCTTAAGGAAAACCTGAATACAGCACCTTCAGCCCACGTGAGCTACTTCCATTAGAAGCCTCACAAACTTTTAATGTGTGATTTCTCTTCCCAGAGTACCAGGGACGGGGAAGTGTGTTCTGTGCCTTTGGTACCTACATGCAGAGCAAATTAATGATAGGTCTTCATCTCTGTGACAAGCAGTTACATCAGCCATTTGCTAATGAGGTGAAGTTGTTTGCAAGCGTGTGGCTCCTTCGCATCCTAGTGTGGCTTTACCTTTAATGAGATATCTTCCTTTGAGTAACGTGGAGTTCAGTGTGGGCAGCAAGCTGCTTCTGGGGTGCAAAGAGTCCTTCTGGAGAAAGGCAAAATAATAAAAAAGGAAGACTCTGCCTATGGTGACGTTTGGAGAGGAGACGAGGACTGTTTATGAGGCAAGAACAGGACTGGCACAGTTAGCTGTGCTGGCTAAAGGGTAAATGGCAAAATCTGTTTAATAAATGTGGCCTAATGAATTTATGACTGCTGACACTGAAGTTTGGCCCCTCATCCATTTATTGTCAAAACTCATGGCTCCTTACCTCTAAAGATGGAAGGTGATATCTAAATGACACCCAAATTTTCTGAACTATAAAGATTGGATTTGTTGATGCTGGAAGTGGCAAACCCCGTTCTGCTGGTGGAATTTGCTGTCTGTAGCCATTACTGCAATGCAAAGGGCTGTGCTCCTGTATTGTCAGGAGCACAGAAGGGTTTGTGTTGTCTTCATGTAAACATGCCAGTGTTTAAAACTTTTTGCATATGTTTCAGCTCTTTCATGGGGATTTTATTTAATTGCTTAATCTTTCATAATGAACATTAATCTGTCATTGGCAAAGATAAAATACAGCTAATTCTCAGAAAATCTGTTTCTTTTTCTCTGTACCCACAAATTAAAACTCCTCTGATACCAGTTGGATGCTCTGTCTTGACATTGAACGTGGTCAGAAATAACAGTACGGTCACAGGGAAGGTAACCAGGCTGCTTTAGGCTGTTGATCATAATCCAGTCCACTTTGACAAGAGGGTTTGGACTCATCTGGAAAGGCCCTGGTGAGGGTGAGAACCACTGGCAAAGGAGCTGTGATCCCCCTCCCCCAGTCACCTAGGTTCAGGAGATTACATCTTCCCCAGCATGGTTCCTGAGGGATTGGTCTACACAGAAAAAAATCTTTTTGCTGGATTAAGTTGATTTGCTTGTGAAGAATCCCATCTTTGCTGTAAAATAAGGCTGTGATTCCCAACTCTCTTTAATCTGTTCTGAGATAAAGACAGCCCATTCCTGATCCTTACTGCTGCTCCCTACCACCTCCCTGCAGTGGCTGTTTTATTCACGTAGCCAGTTGGTGAGCCAGTTCAAGAGACCTCAAAGGAGAACTTACCTCTTTGGAGAGAAGAAGTGAGGAGATCAGTTCCCTGGTTGGATTTAGAGGCCCTGAAAACACTAGACATTTTGGTGGAGACAGGGAAGGGAGATCAGCTATAAAGTTAAGGGTTGGGTTATGCTTTTGATGCTTGTGTGATTTTATGCTGCGTTAATATGGCTGTGACCTCATGGGTTTTATAGCATCCGTGCACAGAGCGGCAGTGGTTTAACTCGTGTCATTAAAATTCATACTGAGCCATATATAGACATTTACAACCTGTCCGTATCGGAAATTTGTAACTCCCTGTTTTGTAGAGGTTGCTTGGTGGATAGTTGTCCTGATTAAACCAGAGGTGATTTTAGCAGGATGGAGGAATGGCTTGGAAATACCACGTGGTGAGAACTGCTGCTTTGTCCTGGCTCGGTGTGGAAGCAGCAGCTGGGATGGAGTGAGCAGGAGGTGTGCTAACATGGGGATTCAGCGTGTTCCAATTAAGATGCTTATTTGCTACGTGGTGTTTATGGTGGGCCCTTGAGCCAAAATCACAAGTCAGAGCAACTATCAGATGCATAAAGCTGCTTACTGCGTGTTACAGAGAGAGATAAAATCCCTCTGGCGGCACGGCTAACCTTTTCATGCCTCACTTTACCTGTCCGTACAATAAGTCTAATGACCATCACATTGTCAAAGGCATTTTTGTGCCAGTTGTGATGCTCGCATGATTAATGGCTTTCAAATGCTATGAGTGATTTTGATGGAAACACATATCAAAATGCATTGCAGTGGTTGGGTGTAAAGCAGTCACTTGGTATTTGGAGTTGGAGGGTGTTAAAGCAGAAGTCCCTTCAGGAGTCACTTCTTTCCCAGTCTAATCTCCAAGGAGAACTGTAGCATCACAGTGACCTATTTAGGCTAGTACATTTATTCCAAATAATTAACTGTAGAAATGTTACATTAACTGCACTGGACATATCCAACAGCCATGTGCTGAGCTTGCCCGATTGTTCCTTTCAGCCTTCTGAGGCTGAATGATGCTCCAAAACCTGGCTTGCTGCAGAGCCGGGTGGAAACAAAATAGAAAATAAATTTCAGGATTAAATGAGATGATTCCTTGCTGTTGCTCCCTGCCTGCCATAACTACTGTGTCTCCATTTGGTCTGGCCAAGGGACTGGCTGTAGCTCCATGCTGCATCTAGTGCTGTAATCTATCATATTAAGGGGGTAAAAAATGCAGATATGGTATTTTTTAGGCATTCTTGCCAGTTGTGGAGCTGATGGCCAGAGGTGGAAAGGCTGTTGGACAATCGCCTTTGTAAATCATTCCTTGTAAGAAACAAAGGGAGACCATTGGACTTGGGAGCTTTCAGAGGAGTGGTACTCCTGCCTCTTGGGCGCTGTGGGGAAAAGCAACTTGGGTGTTCCTGAGCCAGATAATACTTTCTGTGATGCCTTAAATAATATATTGAGGGTACAGGGTGAGAAAGGGCTCTACTACTAGCCAGAACCAGGGGTTTTGTGCTGGGTTATCCCCTGGATAGCAGGAGAACCGCCAGCCTTGCACAGCCAGCGGTGTGCCCGAGCTGTGAGCTGCTCGCCAGCAGTGCTGGCCACCCCCAGCTGTGGGACAGCAGGTGGCAGAACACACCCAAGAGATGCTGCCTCTGCATCCATGCCATGGTTTGATGCATGCAACGTGGGCATAGCAAGTTGGGAAGGCTGTAGGCAAGGGTGATGCACACTGGGAGCTCAATCAATGCTTTTCTGTTCATTTACCTTAATAAATAGTTTCGGCAGCTACCAGCTATTAGTAATTGCCATGTTAGTAAGATGTCCTGCCATGGTGTCTTTGTTTTAAAACCAGTACGAGGGTGACCAGAGAGGTGACAGAAATTAATCTGAGCAACTAATTCCTATTTTTGGGCTTGAGGCCAGGCAGTTTGAGGCATCACACAGAAGCCAGGGAAGCAGATTAATGCTGCCTGCTTCACGTGGTATTTTGGCTTGAAAATGTGCTGAAGGAACACATCTAGCATGGTTTCACTGCCTTGGCAAATCGTTTGCTGTGTCATGTGGCATAAAAGACGGTAGTAGTTCTTATAGGGAAGGATGCTCAGCCACCTCATATTCTCTCATTTTTCCACCCTGTTTCAATAACTGTATTAACCTCTACCCGGAATCAATGCAGTGGACCCCTCCTTTCTTTCACATGATGCTTGACCTTTTTTGTTTTTGTTAGATTTTTTTTTGTTTTATTTTGTTGTTTGTTTGTTTGTTTTTTACTTCAGTGTGTGGAAGTGTCTCCCTTCCCACTACAATCTAAATGTCAAACTACTCTCCATCGAACCCCCTGTTGTCTCCATGTTGAAGTATTCTAACTCCAGAACCAGTTTTTTTTCTTTTCAGTTTTTCACTAATTTGGAGATAAAGCACAGAGCTGGAAATCTTCCTAAAGATTTCAGAAATCTGTTGCTTATTGTAGTTGGGAATAACTTCCCAGTGTCACAGCCTGGCCTGGCTGCAGGGTTAGGGCTCATTAGTGCAGAAAAGGAGTTTTTGTTTAATGGAAGTTTTTAAAGACAAGGCAAGTGAGAAGATTAGTGATGCTACAGCCTTGGTTGAGTTGCTTGGTGTCACTGAAGTTAATTTATTTATTGAATTATGTGTTCTAAAGATGCGGAAGCCTTGGAATGAAAGATATTGCAAAGACTTTAAAGAATTATTAAACTACACAACAATAAAATGCCTTTCCCTGTCCCTAATGATTCATATATTGTCTTTTTGGTGAAAATGGCTTTGTGTTTCTAATCAGCTGGTAAGGAAGTAAGTCTCTAGGTAGTAATACTGCTAATGGTGATAAGCAAAGGCAACATGGGGAGGGCATGTGTGCTGAATGTAATGTTCCCTGGCTCTTGTCACCAGCCTCTGCTTTGACTTTTTCATTTGTGGTGGCTGTGAGTGATGTTAAGAGTGTCTCTTGGGCAGCGTGCTGCCTGTGTGGTGTGATTTATGGACCATTATTTTAAAGAAGCTGCAATATTCTGCTTCATTCTGAAGAAAGCTTTAAAAACATACAAAAGTTGGGAAAATATTATCTGTCTTTTAAAAACAAGATTCATGAACAGATGTATACATCTATTCTGTCACCATACAGATGGGCAGAAAATGTTTAGTTGTCATGGCAGCGAAATGTACAGTATCACAGATGAAAAAGAAATACAAAAAAAAAGTGCTGTCTTGCCAGTTGTTATACCATGGCAGCAGCTGCTGAATTTGGGATTTATGGTCCTGAAGCTTCAACTCAAAGTCCGCCAGACCACATTTCTCATCAGCAACAATATCTGCGTCCTGTAACCTTCGTGTGATTTGCCTTCAGAGCTCTTCACCCTGGGAGGCATCGGCAGTTTTGTCTCAAGTTATTTATTTAAATGTAGTTTCTCTCCTGAATGGGAACTGGGCACTAAGAAGTAGATGGATATGTCTGTTCTCGTGAAGAAACTCCTAGATGAATTAACATTTCTATTTTGTTGTTAATTGAGATCTCCGTATTGCTGAGTGTGGTGGGTTACACCCTTGCTATTAGGGTGGAATAGGAACTACTTAGGCTGTAATCAAAATTCCTGCATGTCTGTATATAAAATGAGCAGACTTCTACCTACATGTTTAGACCAAACTAAAACATATGCAGTATCCTTTATATTATATTGCATACTTTTTGCTAGATAATACTGACAATATTTTTAAAATCTTACATTTTGCTATCTTGATTTTTATTTTCCCCACTGCAGATATTTGAAAACAAACCCATAAAACTTCTTTGTGGCTGTTAATTTCCCTTTCTGCTCTCCTAGGCACAATGTGGCAGAGCAGCTGTAGATTACTACACTGCATGGCCATGTTTTAACTCTCCCTTCAATTGCTTAATTAAATTCACAAAGAAATAGTGTAGTGTATTTGTATTATTCATCGGGTTATTCTGCTCTGAAAAAACAGTCCGTGAAAATGAAATGAGGTGATTCAGAGGACTGTGATGTGGTGGGGGGGTGGTTGGGAAAGTGCGGGGTGCTTTGCCCACCCGCACGGGGTTGGGTTGTGCTGAGCACCTGCAGCCCCAAGGGCTCAGGCTGTGGCAGTGGTGGACCTTGAGGGTGGCCTCGGTCCCTCCTTAGCGTCTGAAATGGACATACAAGCACCCATTGGATCTGCACCCCTACTAGTGCAGGGTGCTGCGATTTCACCTGGGGCACGAGTACAAGGTGTGTGCTGATATCAGCAGAAATTACAATACTTGCCAATGGGCACATGAATTAAAAATTAAGTAATAGTCTATAGTAAACTCAGAGCCATCATGAAAATTGCTTCTACTGCTGTGTCTTGCTGCATGGTTTTAAACTGATTTCTAAACTGTAAAAAAAACCCAAACAAACAAAAAAAGGAGAAGTGAGAGTCTTATCTTCCACCTGACTTTTCTTCTGGCTGCTGGTACCAGTTATCTGCTCTGTGGATTTCATTTAATAGTGCAAATGTTTAGGGTGTACCCTCTTGGTTACTGCAAATGAGATGTAGCCATTTCCATTTTGGGCTGGTTTAGCAAACGGCCAGGGCAAGCCACAAACCAGACAGAGTTTTGTTTCTATCACTCCCCCCCGAAAATTAGAAGGGCAGTAAGGAAGAACAGGCTCAGGTTGGAAATTAAAAACTTATAACAAATTTAATGGCACAGGGAGAAAGAGTAACAGGTGGGGAGGAAGGGAAAATGCATATATACAAATATATACAACCCGAGCTCCGATGACCGGCGATACAGGCTGCTGAAAGGTCCTTCACTGCAAAGCCGATGGAAGAAAAGAGTCCAAAACTCCAGCACCCGATGCAGTTGGAATGCTGCAGACCACGTGGCGAGCTGGTAACCAAAAGCTGGGCCTCTCCTCTGGGCTCCGCGTGGTGAGCTGCAGGCAGGGGAGTGCAGGAGCGAGGCAGAGAGCGAGCGGACTGGAGTCAGAGAGACCACGAGGGCAAGAGAGGGAAGCCCCCAGTCCTGGCTTTTATAGAGTCTGGCAGGACATGGGTGGAATACTGGAACCTGATACCTGATACCTGACACCCAGACCCCTTTCACAACAGGGGCCTAAACTCCACCCCTCATTCGCTGGGTCCTGGCAGCAAAAGCCAATAAGATTTTTGCCTGCCCCTTTCAAACTATAACACATTTAAATGACCTTTTTTCTTTTTCCCCTTGAAGCAGTGTTTCATTTTTGGAATAAATAAACAGAGTGCCAGGCTCTCTGAAGGTCAAAACTGTTTACAGAGCTTTCCCCTGCTTTGCTTTTGTTTTCTTAAAAAAAGAAAAAATTAAACTGGGATTTCTGGGATTTTAGGATTAGTTAATGTATTTACCCTGCCTTTAAAAGGTAATTTTCATGGGATAGAGAGATCTTGTTTACAATGTGTATAAAATGATTAAAAGGAATTAATTTAATTGTGTAAGACTATTAAGTAATCTCCTGCCTTCTGCTGTAAACCCATCATACCTTCAGCTGTGTTATACTTTCTATTTCTACTTCTTAATCTTCAATTAACTAGAAAGCTTTCTCTCATTTTTTTAGTTCTGTCTCTTACTCCCTTCCGAAGCCTTCTCTAGCAAATTCATCCATTCCCTGGTATGTCCTCTCCACTCGCCTATCTGTCATGGGTTTTCTTATTGTCCCTGCCACCAGCCTGGGGCCCTGATTCAGCTAAGTGCTTTTAACCCAATGAAGCCAGTGGGATTTAAATACCTGTCTGAGTGTTTTGGAATGGGATTAGCTTTACTGACCTCAGTCCTTCATGAAAGCAACGTTTCAGTCTGAGTAGCAATGTGGAGATCATAGAATCATCAAGGGTGGAAGGGACCTTCAAGATCATCCAGTCCAACCACCTAGCTACATCACCGCTAAACCAGCACCACATCCAGATGCCTCTTGAGCACTCCAGGGATGGTGACTCTACCACCTCCCTGGGCAACCTATTCCAATGCCCAATTACCCTCACAGTGAAGAAATTTTTCCCAATGTCCAATCTGAATCTCCCCTGCTTCAATTTAAAGCCGTTTCCTCTCATCCTTTCACTATGGGCACTGCAGAAGAGGCTGACTCCAGCCTCACTACAACCTCCTTTCAGGGAGTTTTAGAGATGGAGAGCTGAGCCAGAGAGAAGACACCACTGAGAACAAAGATGTGCTTGCAGTCAGCTTACAACCACTGAATGTTGAGGAGCCTTCTGTTGGCATGGTTTAGGCTTTTAAATTCTTTTGTAAATCCGAATGCCTATTGTCAGAGTTCAAATCCAGTGAACCAGTCACAGGACTGACCTGTCCTGCTGGGTCTGTCTTCTCTTCTCTAGCACAATTTTGTTCCTACCTAAGGAAGAGCAGTGACTGAGCATAGGAAAAGTTAACGGCCAGCCTTGCCTTGATGTAAATGATGTTTTAATTTACATCAACTAGCAAGAAAATGTCCTTGCTGAGTGTGATTTCTTGTTCCCACGTCATCTCCTTTCACAGCTGCTGTTTGTTTCTTCTCATTCCTTGCGTGATCCTTAAGTCTTTACTCATTGTATACAAGGGGGCCAACACCATGATGTCTTCTGCCTTTACTCAAAACAAGACCAATACATCTTTGTGTTGAATTGTTGCCAGAACCTTGTATTGTCTCTTGCAACGATTTCTTTTTGTCTTCTCCTAATGACTGCAGGCTTTTCTTTCCAGGGGTGGCAGATGGGGTGGTAGCTCCCCCTGAAGGGATCTCACCCTGCACAGACCCAGAGTCTCCTCTTCCTTTTATTAAACTCAGCCTTATTGTTCTGGTGCTGTTCTTCAGAGTAACTCATGTAATGAAGGAGCACAAGTGCTGCTGAAAGTCAGATTTCTATGGTTCTATGGCTTCCTAATTATTTTTTTTTTTTTGTTGTATGTTTAAAAATTCAGCCTTTCTATATGGGTAGTAAGGGCAAGAGCCACGAGAGTGCCAATGTCCTCATGCTTTCCTACACGCCTAATTCTGTGTGTTTCTGGGTCAGAGTTTGAGTTTGAACTTACTAGAGACAAGTAATTCACTGAGCTTAGTCTTCATTTTGCTCAGGAGCAGCTAGCACGTGCTCTATCCCCTCCGACAGAGCACAGCTCATTTTTCACAAGTGTCTGCTGTTGCTCTTAGTCCGTTTGAAGTGCAGCAGACTTCAGAAGTATGCCAGGTAGAAAACTTCAACTGTTATTTTTCTCTCTGGGTGCGTATTACTTGTGTGATCATTGGGTCTGATCTTACGGGTGCGTGCCAGAGCTCACTGCCTTCTTAAAAATGTGCATGCGTCGTGGAAAGATTCATGGATATGAGCCGTTGCTAGTTCACAACCGGTAAATGAGCTAATGATGATACATCTTCCCCTCCCTGCTGCACTCAGAATTTTTATTACAAGGCCAGTGTCATTTGTTTTCATCTCTTGCAAATCCTCCCTACATCCTTTCCCATCCTAATCATTTCCCCTGAAAAACATCTACTGCAGTGACCTCTGTTTGACTATGGAATTAAAGCACTAATCAGCAGGGCTGGTATCCATGAGGTTTTGTAAGTGTTGTATAGTATAGGCCCCTTTCTAGCTGCATTAGCCCCAAAAAGACAACGCTTACATTTTTAAGCAGTACATAGCCAGATATTCCCTAATATATGAACTTTTGTCTCAGCACCAACATCCCTTCTTAGAAGTAAATTTAAGGAGACAATTAAGGAGACAATTTGAGTGTAGCTGTTTGCAAAGTTCACTATTAGTTTAACCCACCACCCCTCAGGCTTATAGAAATTGTGTAAGGTTAATCGTGTTAAAATGAAGCACTTCCCAGGCTCAGGAGCAGCCTGCATGGTATTTTCCTTATGAAAATTTTCATTGTGGTGTGCTCCAGTTCTGCCTGTACAGTGAGCCCTGCCATGAGTGTCTGCTTTATGAATGGCACTTCCACATGCCAATGGCACGCGAAGCAGTCATAAATTCCTATTTTAATGCCAAATGTTTGGATGTGCATAGCTCCTGTTTCAAGTAGGAGCCAGGACGTGAAGATTGGAGTGCATGCTTCAATGGAGAGAGCTTTTCTGAATTTTGGAAGGTGACTTGGACGGGTCATGCTCTTATCTAAAGAAATGGATTTCAGCTGAATTTTTGAAAAGGACAAATGTGTGTCTGCATTATGTATTTATTACTTAATGTCAAGAAGTGAATTACGGGTTTGGCAGATCTGTGTACTAGATGTCCATAAGAGATTCTGGCAGCGTAAGCTGAATGAAAGAGCAGATTTGTGGACTAACATGTCTGTAAAGGAATTATGTTTTGACTTTGTGCAAGATTTGTTAAAATATATTTTTATTCTGTTTTGGTAGTAGTACATGACTAATACATTGGATAAGTGCATGTGTGGGTGTACAGAAGCCTGCTGAATGGTGCATTTTTTTAATAGAAATAATTCAGTTGCTGACTTTTTTGAGTATTTGATGAAGTTGTAAAAATCAGTGATCAGAATTGCCTTGAGCTCGCAGGTCATTTTTTGCTCTTCCAGATCCATTGTGTTATAGCCTTGAACCCGCATTTTAAGTTTCCCAAATGTGGAGGCTTCTTCCATTGACACTGCAAGATGTTTATTAGCACAGGATCGTGTGACTGTATTTGGGCAGAGGGTAGAAATCCAGGTTACTTCTTCGTCTAAATACTTCCAGATGCTCAATCAGAGTGCTCCTGCCCAGCCCATTGCAGGAAGACTTCTTCTCCATCATGGGGAGCCTTCTCCTCTCCTCTTCTCAGCATCCACCCTGGGATGACTTTGTGCCCAGATACCTGCCCCTCTTTCCCATAGCATACCCTGGACCAATTAAGGGAAATTATCTTTTTGCTACCTAGCCCTCACTTACTTGGCCTCATCAGTGACATCCATGTGTCTGGTGTGGTGACAAATAAACCCTTTCGTATGCAACTAGTTCAGAGAGCTGACGCAGAATCCCAGTGTGTTCCTGGGCTCTCCCTAAGACCATGTTTCCAGCTGCAGTTCATGCATTNCAGTCATTACCTAAGTAAATACCATGGTACCTCCCAAATTACTTGCACCATGAAGGAATGCAATTCTGTTTCCCAAATACAATCTGTTCTCTGCTGCATGGGAATGATGGATTTGTCTGGGAACATTTTTCATAACTGTTTAGCTTGGGGTACTGTTCTCCCTATTTGAGCTACCTATTTCTTACATTCCAGCAATGTGGTATGATTTGGTACCTTCTGGTTGACTACTGGTTTCTAAATTTGAAAAATGGCATATTTCAGCTTTTAATGTCCTTTGTATGTCTCATAGTTCGTGTGTCTGTATTTAACTCTAAACATTGTTCTCCAGATTTAGCAATGCTCACCATGAGGTAAAGGTAATCAAATGAAGAAAGTGTAGTCACACTCTGAACTCCTAATTTAATGAAAAAATCACTTGAAAGATAAAGTGTGTAATTATGCTGATTTTCCTGACATTTGGGTCACAAATGGATTCTTTCTTGTGTACAGATGACATCAATTAATACTCGTTACAGCTTTCTGTTAAGTTACAGATTTGGCAATGCTTTTATATAAAGTGGGCATTAATTCTTGCTAAATTGTGAAATGAGTCTTTCTGTATTACTTCTTTCATCCAGACAAATACCTGGAGAGATCCTTCTTTGTCCTAATGCTAGAAGAAGGTTGTACCATGGAAAGTTCCTTCTGCTGGGAACATACATTCTTGGGGAATAAGTCCTTTGAGCTTAAATAAATTATTTTCAACTAATTTAATTTTCCATCTGCATGGAAGTATAGATTTATATGGAATAATTATGATATTCTTGCCTGTATTGTTGAAAGATGACAGCTATAAAGACTGTAGTTCTTTACTTATACCCCAAAAGTTTGGCAGAGCAGCAGAGATGCCAAGTTCCCTGGGCTAATCAGAGCACTTCTTCATTAGTGTCCAGAATGAGCAGAGCTATGCTGCCCAGTTTCTATGCTAACACAAATCTGTCTTCTCTACTGAAAAGATGTGGTAGGTGGCTAATGTGAGTGCTGAACCTGGAGTAGGTTCACAAATACTGTCCAGGCTGTTCCTTGGCAAATTCGTATTACAGAAAATTAACCTTTCCACCATATGGTAAGCGGTAAGAATTTAATGAGCAAATAAAAACCAAAGTCCAGCTGAGACTGGGAATAGAGTACAAACCATGTTTCTGATGTCTCCTTGCTTTTAGATGAATATTTTTTCCCTTGAAATAACTTGGCAATTTTAAAGAAATTACTACTCCTATAGAATGCAGTACATACAGAGTATGTAAAGGCATAGTATGTATATGTAAATTTTATATATGCATAAATAAATATGTGCAAATTGCTTAGTAATAATTTTCCTCAGGTTCTTCATAAATCTCACTAGGAGAAACTGCTTTTTTTCACTTCAGTGTCATGTTTTGAACTTAACTCCTTCCTTCACCGTGTTATTATTCTTTGATATTTCATTAATTCTGACTAAATTTTGTTGGCTGAATGTTAAGCATGGTTCTTATTTCTGCAGAAATGCTAATAAAGGATGGCATGCCATATTTGGGATTTTTATGGAATTTAATTAATAACAAAGTGAGTTAATCAGGTAACATTCACCTTGAACTTTTTCCTTTAAAGGAGATAATGTCTCATCTCTTGCATTTTTGTATTAGGTGGAAAATTTCAAAGTACATTCTGGCAGCTACATTTGAATATCTTTGTAGAGTCTAGTTAAATATTCTGTTTATAAGCGCTGCTGCTTAGTGATCTAACAAGCACAATACCAGTCTCTTGCCATTTTATATCTCTCTGTTTCTTTACAGTCAGGAAATGCATCTGGATTCATTCAACATGTAAAGCTGTTGTCAGTTGGTGTTATTTAATCTGATAGGAAATAAAAGAATTTTAAAAAAAATACTTAAACGCTGCCAAATTATCATTTTTAAGTTTGAGTCCTTGTATTTTATACCCTTCATTTTAGGGCATTCAGTAGAAAATTAGATCGGTGCTGTAAAATAATGACAGTATTTCACAGCTATGTGCTGGTTTATATCGTAGAGTAGTGCATATGCATACTCACTTTTTTCCTTAATGGAGTAACTGAATGTGGGTTTTATTGGAGTGTTGCCAGCTTCAACTGATTTTCTGTATGAAGTGTTAGGACAAAGGAACTCCTTCAAATAGGTATTCAGAACATGATGTTATGGATGTAGTTCATAAAGCTTCAGGAATGAAGAAAAAGTAAGGCTGTATAAAATTACATTACAAATCTCAAACTGGGTGGGGAGGAGGGGATGAAGGGAAGGAAGATGTCAGGAGCATAAAGAAATTACCCTAGTCTTCAGGGAGAGAAATGTTAACCCAACACTGAGTGTCTCTGTAAACTTCACCCTTTAGTATTCATGTACTCACAACTGTGCCTGGAATATTGCACACTAAAATTGCATTGAAAGAATGTGATTAAGGTCATGGAAGAGTATGATTAAGTTAAGAAACTCAAGCTAGGGAAATGTATGCATGAATCTCGTCTGTCCACTCTGATTTCATTGTCAGACACTGTATAATTATATATGATAATTATTATTAGTTGTAGTATTTTTGCATGGTCTTGCTCACTGAAAACATAGTTTCTTGATGACTGTTCATTACTTTGTTTTTCCCTTATCATTCATTTATTGTAGCCAAATATACTAATTTTTAGGATTCTTGAGAATCTGTTTTGACAGGATAAATTCCATGATATTTAACCGGGATTCCTTTGATGCTCTTCACGCCCCACCTGTGTCTTGCTTTTGTTTTATCATGACCCTAATTGGCTGTGGAAGTTGGGGTTAGAATTCACCCCAGACTGAGACTTGCAAGTGTAGACGTGTGAGCTTGATGTCAGGTTTTTCTGAGTATGAACCTGCATTTGGTCAGGTGGGAGGCTGGTGGGATCATTTCACATGCTCCAGCATTGCTTACCTGGTTTCCTGCTAGAACTGCAGAGTAATATTGTTCCATGCAGCATTTCTGTTATACCTGTCAGTCCCTTGAGGATGTCTCATATATGCTGGGGAACCTGAAATGGCACTAGGTGCTAGTGTGAAGGGGACTGGTTTTTTAAACATGCATGGAGCATGAGGGGAGGATAGGTGTTTGGCTTATGTGGAGACACCTACATTTATGAACCCGAATCTGGACATGGGCTCCATCTTTGATGTTCATGTTATTAACACATTGCAGATGGGGAGCAGAGACCCAAAGAAATGAAAACAAAAAATATACAGACATTTTGAGGATGTATTTTTTAGAAAATATAGCAATCTATATTTCAAAGCACATCAGAAAATTGCAGAAACTTTTAGATCGGGAGGTCCTCTAGCCCAACCTGATGCCGGTTGTCTAGAAACTGTGTGTTGTGTCTAATCTAGTCACTTGAGCTTCTAGTGCAATGGGCCCTTCTGAAATGCTGTGGGTGGTTTGCCCTCTAGAAACATCTGTCTCTCCCCACTGACTGTACAGTGAGTCTGTCAGACCAGGTTGAACTAGACACTAAACTTTTAGACATGTAAGAATAGTTGGAGAGAAATTGTGCCCTTAAATCAAATACAAACTGATTTCCAGGACTGCCAAAAATTACACCAATTTTGCTGCTTAACATTTGCCTCTTTCATTAGGAAACGAGGCCCAGGAACCTTTTGATTTGTGCTTTTAGGCTCCGTGGTCTGCATTATTAGTTAATCTTCGTTTATTTTCCTGTGACGAAGACACATGGACCAGGTAAAGTGCAGTACATCCATGGAGGGGAGCCCAGCTGGAGCCTAGGGTGGAGGCAGGGTGAGTGGTGCATCCAGTGAAGCTGACAAAATGATGAGAGTAACAGGAGTATAATCCAGAAATTCCTTAACCTTCTGGGCACATGGGGTGAGATTTAGGGATGATGCATCTCTGTCAGTCACCTTTGAGTTATCAAGTCATGGGTCAGCTGTTTCTCCTACCAGCTCCATATTTAGGTCCAGTGGACTTTCCTGTTCTGCTCCTGGTTCTGCTGCCATCTGATTTGAATGGACCTCACCTTTTCTTCACTGTATTTTCTTCTTGTCATGATTTTAGGTGCATTATGGACTTCTTATTTTGTTGTTAGTTGTGGCAAAATGTGGCAACAGATTTATATTTCTGGGATTATAGAAATAAATTATAATTTCAGTATAGATGAGATTGATGATAACATACAGGTAATTTTACTTTTTTTTTGTAGGAACTTCAGTGTTTTTGCTGAAGAAAATCTGTTTCATGGTTTTGTCTTCTTGGAGTGTAGAAGGAGAACCATTTCTCTCTCTTCCTTTTTCACCCAGAATCATGTCTGACTTTTGTGAGCTAGAAAGAAGAGCTTTTATTCCAGCAGATTTCAAGATAAGGTCTTGCAGTTTTTTTCCATAGCAGATTTCAGGTTAAGACCCTAATTTAAATGCATTTGAAGTCGAAGTATGTTATTTCCTTTTAATTTAAAAGGAAGATAGATTTAAAAGCAAAGCTTGTAGAACAGCTCAGATATGTTCTGTAAATTGTTTGTATAAATTATATGAGAATAAATAGCAGAGGGCTTTAACTCTTCCCTTCTAATTTTCCTTGGATTTGAACTTGTTTATTCAGAAGTTACAGAGTATCATTTGTGGCATTTACATTATACTGAAAATCAACTGCTCTCCATTTTCATTATTTTTCACTCTGTGGGGTTCCTGGGTTCCTGTATTTCTGTAGTGTTGGACAGTCAGGGCAGGTGGAGACTCAGATAATCATTTATCCTGGAGTTTTTCCTGTTTTCTGTCTACCCTACATCTTTTACAGCTTGTATTATTTTCTCCATTTGGTATTTATAGCAGTTTTAACAATTTCAAATTTCCTTTCCTCTTATGTTCCATCAAAAAATAAGATGAAATAAAGAACAACTCAGATCCCACAGCTCTCTGCTTTAGAAGTTTGAGGGAGCTGCCTGGATTTATGGAGGAGGCTTCCTCCTCATGTGTCATGTACTGGTCTTGCATTGTAGGATTACTTCTGGCAGAATTTACCAAAGAGAATATGAAGAAATGTGTAAGGGCTTATGGTGTTGTTTGTGGAAACAGACTTTTTCATTTATAGCCCTGGGCTGATAATGTTGCCATCTGATACCAGCTTGATAACTTGCAGGAAGCGATTTGAAGGTATCCTGTATTTTAAAAGGGAATTTTTTAAGGCTATGAAGATTTATCATTATTGATGTTAACAATTTTGAATGGGATATTGGATTTTGTGCTTCAGAGTTCCATCCAACAGTTTCTTAATTGTCTTCTGTTGTGGCCTTATGTTACTTTAATAATAACCTAAGCATCAAATGAGATTGAATTCTGGATGGCTTGTAACCCCATTTGTCACTGCCATAACGCTACTTGTGGTTCTTAGGCTCTGGGTTGGACCAGTGTGTGACTTCTGCTGTCCATGTGCAGTCTTTCAGAAGAGATTATTCCTTATATTTCTATTGGGACCTGCTGATACAATCTTTGAAGAAGCCCAGTGAACCGGATGTGTTTTTGGTCTGATCCTGTTTAGATGAAAACATGGTGATTTTTCAGTTTTTGTTTTGTATTTTCTGTTTACTTACTTTTGGATTTTATGGTTGAAGATTGAAGTGCATAAAATTGTGTGGTCACTGAAAAATGATGATTCTTGCTTCAGAAATTAAAATCCAGAGGCTATGCCCTGTGTTTCATTTAGCAGGATGTGTTGCCTGTGTTGACACGTGTCAGTGTTAGTGCTTTGGTGAGCTGCTCTTACTCCAAGCACAGTGGTTTGCACCGGTGCTGCCTGTGCATGACAAAGATGCAGATGCGACTGCTAAAACTTTCACCTTCCCTAGAACAGAGAAATAACAGAAGCAGTTTCAGTAAAAATTAATAAAATCTGGTGGTTTTGGTTGAGATTGCACAATAAATTTCATTCTGTTTCTAAGAGAAACTAGCACCGTCCATTAAAGTAAACAATTTCACAGTCCATTTGGCATCATGCAATGAAAGGCTGAGTTCAGAGATTACTCAGGTACATCCTATTAGACAAGGGAGGAAGCTCAGATAGTTTTTATTATTATTATTTTATCCCTCTGCTGAAGTTTCTAGAAGTGGAAAGCCAAGCAAGGAACAAGAATGTTGGTTGTCTACGTTTAATTTTGCCCCAAATATGTAATGGCTACGAGCCATAGATGTGTCGTTTTGGTAGGAATTGGTTTCACCCAGGGGTATCTTTGTTGTTTGAAGGCTCTTCCTTCTTGAATTGATCCGAAAAGCCCAAAGTGAACATTTTCACAAAGAATCCAGCAAATCTGGGACAAGATTAACTCAACTATTTCAGTTCAGGGTTTTAATTTTTTATATTATCGTTAATATTACATTTTAAGCTGAACTTCTGCAATGAACTGAGAAACTGATTTTTTTCATTCTGAAACTCTCAAAGTAGAAAATTCTTATTATTTTTAATTTTTTAAACTTCCAATTCTGAATTCATGTAATTAGTTGTAGTTTTAGTAGAAAGAAAGAGGGAAAGATAGAAAGAAAAAAGAAACAAAAAAGAACAAGGTGTGTCCAACTGCAAAACATTTTTGGAGTAAAATTCCAAACTATTTCCAGTTTCTCCACTGCTTACAGCTTCCTATGAGTAAATGTCATATATTCTCTGGAGAACAAATAGCTGCCATACTGAGAGGAAAGTCTTTGGCTGTTTCATATAGACATCCCTTACGTTAGCAGCAGCAGTATTCATAGCATTTTAATATTATAAGTCAAAAAGTTGTGTTTTGGAGACACATATAGGGGGCCTCTTTCTTCAGGAACTACAATGGGAACTGAAATGATTACCTTACAATACACTTGCTGATCTTTAAACAGCTAAAATAAGACAATTTCCATCCCTGCTGTTCAGGTTCGAATGTAAAATCCCTGCTCTTTTTATACGCCTTTTAATCACAGCATTAGTCAAAGAGAAGGCTGAAGTACTGTATTTGTGGTTGTTAACAGAGACAAATGAATCTTTTTTTTTTCTTCCTCTTTCAAGTTGGGTATGAAGCACTTATTTTGATTGCTGCATTAGTCGTAGCCAAAACTGAACTGTCTTATCCTGCTCCCTTCTCTCATGTCTTCTGGGGAGCTCCCCTCCTGCTCCTTATCTCAGGAGATTCCTGGGTTTTGTGTTTTTTAGAGATAGACCCATGCTAGAGCTCCGCTTCTCGGTGGCATGCTGAAGTTCAGTCTTTAGCAAGTATCCATCCTTTGTAGGGGGGAATTTCACTGCTTTTCATCCCAAACCTCCAAGGCCTGCTGGTTTACACCTTGCTCAACAGAGGCCAGGAGACTCATCTCGACATCTGCATGTTGGTTGCATCCCTATGAAGTGCCTGGTTGAACTGTGCCAATGGTCACCCAACAGTGGGAACCGGCTGGGCTGCACCTGGGCACCCACATCTGGATCCCTCTGCAAGAAAGCAGGGAGCACTGGGGTGCTGCTCCTGCAGCCCTGCTCCCGGTCAGCTGAGGGGCATTTATCTATGTGACCTTTTAGGTGATGTAAAGCAAGAGTGGCTGGACGTGTTCCAACAAGCTGTGGTCTCAGATGGGACAATTTGGAGGCTTGCCAGCAGAGAAACTTAGAAAAAGGTACAAATGTAGGGAAGTAAGAAAAAGAAAGTGTAAACAAAGGAAGCCAGGAGCTTGCATCAATTGCGGTGGGATTTCGCCTTGGCTTTAAGACCATCAGAGTCTTTTCTCAACTCTTATAGTGCTTGGGGGGCTTTATGGTACATTTTTCCAAATTAGCATTTAATCATAACCAGGAGAAAGGAAGTAATCCTGTGGTACTTTGTACTACTGAAGGCTGTAATAGAGCCATCTCTGGGGAAGAAGTGCTGTATTTTACTTCTTGTTATATTTTCTACTGTTTAGTCTGTTTTAGTTCTAAGCCACTTGCTTGTTGTAGATATTACAGCACTTTCCTTGAGAGGCATTCACATAACAGTCTCAGGCCAGATGCAGAGTGAAGTAATCTTTCCCAAATGGCTGAGGAATAACAAAAGTCATCCTCAGTTTCCGTGTTGCTGAATTGCTACACCTGGAGGCAGCTAATTTCACTCTGAACCTTTGGAACTGACACGAACAACATGATTTTGCTTCCTCGGAGGATATGTAACCTGGGGGTTTATTGATTGGGGTTTTTGAGGGGTTTTTGTTGTTCTTTGTTTTGTTTTTTCCCCCCAGGAATTATTTTGCAGTTGTAGAATTTCAGTTTGCCTTGTTTAACGTGAAGAGCTGCATATTACGGGGTCAGAGGAAACTTGGCCCCTGGGAGTGTGTGTTCTTTTCCAGGGGAGAAGTGCAAGGAGCAGAATACATATTATATTTATTCCTCACCTGGGAAGAATTTATTCTTCCTCACTTTTTGTGTTGCTTATAAAGTACCAGTCCCACAGTAGTTGTCAGCTGGATACATTGCCTAAACTGCTTGTATTTGACCCATACTGGCTTGCAGTGGCCCCAGAAACCACTTGTATCCAGTGCAGGGTTAAGTGACGTATCAGACTGCCTGGGGGCATTCAGAAGATGCTGGCCTGACTTGGTAGCTCAGCATCCCACTGTCCCTCCCAGCAACCTTGGAGCATTTATCCACAGAATGCCTGTCCCTACAGCTACAAAGCCTGGTTTTATGAGAGACTTCAAACACCTCTCATGAGACAGCAAAGGGACTAGGATTCAGCAGTCTTTCCTTTTGCAGGCCAGTTGGAGGAGATACAGGGATAAAGAGGGACAGCAGACTCCTTCACTAATTTTTTGTAAAAATGGGGCTTCTGTCAGTAGTCCATCAAAGTGAAGCTCCTTGGAGATGCTCTGTGGAAGGTCTGCCCTTTCTTCAGGGACATGCCAGAGTACAGTGGGATTAATCTCACCTGACTTCAGTTATCTGCAAGTTCAATGCATAATCTTAGGTAGCCATCTGGGCTCTTGCCATAATGAATAGAGAGAGGCCTCTGCAGGACACAGTGCCATCACTCCTAAGTTGGGTACCTGAGGTGGTTAGTTGGCTGGCTTTGAGATGCAGTCATGGGCAAGAAGCGTTTTTCCCTTTGAAGATAATTTCTCTTTGAATTTGTTCATCTAAATAGTCTGGTCAATCAGCAAGAAAGGTCGCTTCTAGTTCATCTTCCACAGGATGGGGCATTAGTTAGATTTGGTGTTTATCAAATAAAGGCAATCAATACTTGAAGGAAATTATTTCCAGGAACACAAGCAGGTTATTAGTTCAGTTGGAATGTTATTCTTTTCAAAGTAAACCCTGAAACAATCCTTAGAGGACTGGAGCAACGTGTGTCCTTTCAGGTTGAGATCAGCATCTGTGTGCCCTCTCAGTCCTCCCAGTGCTTGATCCTGCTAAAGTTTGCCCATACAAATGCAATGAAATCCCGTCTGTATATGGTGACTTAAAATAAACTAATGGACTTGGTTTTATACATAAGCTCATTGATTTAATAAATAGATATTATTAAGCATATAAAGGTTGAAGGAAAGTTAGATAAAGAAGCCAGCTAATTAATCATGCAGACTGCATATCTGTCCCTGAGCTATATTTGGTTACTGCTTAGCCAGTGAAGGGTGAGTAGGTCTGTGTTTGATTGTATTCAATGAACTCTGTGTTTTGGCAGGGGAGTGAAAGCAGGTTTGTATTTGCTTTTAGGGACAACAGTAGCATTCCTTTGACATGCAAGTTGTATTCCTTTACTGCTTACATCCCTGTTTGGAGCAATTTACCCCACTGTTTTAAGCGCCTGCAGGATTTGGCCCTGGCAGATTAACATGCATTTACAAACCCAGCTGGCTGTTTGGAAGCTCCCAAAGGAGTACTTGATTGCCAATTACACTGTTTCTCCTTTCTATCAAATTGCCAAGAAACAGTAACTCAATTGATTTAGAATTATTTCTATCCCACATAGTCTCTAAGCCTTGCAAGCAGGTTATTATGCTCAGTTGCATGGTGGTGGTTTACCCCCTTGAACTGTGTTTTCGGGATTGCTCATCATGTGCCCAGTTGGACTCCATTTAATAACTTGCTTGTGCTACATTAGCTGTGTTTCCTATCAGATAGTTCTTCTTTCCTGTTAGAAAACAATGTCTCATAATAAACACAACTTGTGTCAGGTTTAGGCAGGTAAATTTCAAAACAATGGTAAGCGTTTGTTATTTTGGCTAAGTAAAGTAAGAAGAAAGTTATTGCGGTCATAAAGGAGCTAATTTGTCTATTGTTTGGTGGTTTTGCTTATCTTTTGCAAACAATTATATTAAAAGAAGATTAATAAGGTGGTGAAGGCAGGCACTCAGAGTTAAGTAGTGGTGGGATGAAGGCTGCTTGTGATACCCTGCCTCCCTTTTGTCCTGCATTATCCACGGTTTTGGGTTTAAAGAATTGTGCAGTTATTTTTGCTGTGAGCTTCTTACCTTATTTGGTTCCCTCCTTGAGAGGTGCTTGGGTTTTGAATGACTGCTCAACTTATTTCTCGTCCATATTCTAAGCATGGACCTTATTTAATCGAAGTTTATAGAGCAGAATATGAATAGAGAATGACTAACCTCCTAAAAGGCGTCTTTCTGTGGATGATTTTGAGGACCTGACTTGTCTGAACACAGCGCTAGAAAGCACTGAATATGTGATGGGAAAAGCTGGTGCCGGCTAGGGCTGGTGAGGATCACCATGTCTGGACATGCCAGGGTAGGCAGAAGGCTCAGCTTGTGCACGTGGAGGCTGCCCGTGAAGCCCTTGATTCAGAGGATGAGTCTACAGAAGAAGAAAAGTTGGGATGCAGTTGCCCATGGCGTCTTCAACTCAGCTTCTGTTGTTCTAACCCCCTTTCCTCCTCCCTGCCTGCCTTCCAGCTCGTGCAGCAAGTGGCACAAGCATCCTCATGGACAACAAGACCTTGCAGCTCCGTGGTCCTGACTTATCTGAGAGCAGTCTCATTGCCCACAGGCAAGGAGAGAGCAATCATGGGGGGAAGAGCTCAGGGCCAAAAGAAATTGGAAGCTAACTTCTGTTTTACAGCACTTGATTTTGCAATTGTGTTGTTTTCAGCATGTGATTTCCTTGGTTTGGAAAGAAAAACATAAAACAAATACCCTTGTGTGGCACTGATATGTGACAAATTGGTTTGCTAACAGACTCTCTTGTATGAGCCATCATTAGGCATGGATACAACCTGCTTTTCCGTTGGACTTTGCAGTTTTCCTTGAAATACCAAGATGCAGGAATTTTCTCACTGTAGGCTCTGAGTGAGAGCTTATTAGACACAGCCTCTTTCTGCCTATCCCTGGTACAAGTCTTTTTTATCCTCTCCTCCTGTAGCCCTCTCAGTCCTCTCTTCTGTCTCATCTAACCATCCTAGAGTCCCGTACTTCACACTTTTGTCCCAGTCCCATCGTCCTCTGCAGGTTGTTCATTGCTTTGCAGGGTCTGCCTTGTTGGACTCTACACCATTTTCCTTCCTTCCCTCTGTATTTCCAATGTCTAGAAAACCATGTTCTTGTTTTTGTGGGAGTCCCATCTTCTTCCTATAGTTACAATCCCAAATAATTTCTTCCTGTTTCCCGGGTTTTATTCTCTGTATTTTTCTCCTCAGCATCCTTGAAAAAACCTCTTTTTTCTCCCCCTGATCCTCACTTGTTTATTTTTTTTCAGATTTTTGTGTGTTTTTGGAAACATTTCTTTTTCTTACTGTCTTGGGAGACTGTCGAGAGTACCAGCATGTGCAGTGCCTGCACTCACCTCTAGGACAAAGAGGTAGCAAAGACAGGCACAGACAACAATGACAAGAGCATGAGACAGAGTGCATCACACCTGATTTGCAGGGATATCGCACAAATATTCTCTGAGATTTTAGGAAATGAGCAGCAAGCATTTGTGAGTGGCAGTTTTTTGAAGGCTTATAATTTGGGAGAGAAAATGGCCAGCATTTTAACAGAGAAAAAATCAAATACATCTCTGACATGAAGGCTGCTCCCATGCTAATTCAAAGTCCATCTTTTAAGAGGCGTGGATAGTTCAGAGCTCATGGAGCGAGTCCAAAGGAGGACCACGAACATGATCAGAGGGCTGGAGCACAAGGAGGGCAAGGGGAAATGGGTTCAAACTAAAGGAAGGTAGATTTAGATTGGATATTAAGAAGTTCTTTCCTGTGAGGGTGGTGAGACACTGGCACAGGTTGCCCAGAGAAGCTGTGGCTGCCCTCTCCTTGGCAGTATTCAAGGCCAGGCTGGATGGGGCTTGGAGCAATCTGGTCTAGTGGGAGGTGTCCCTGCCCATGGCAGTGGGGTTGGAACTAGGTGATCCCTTCAAACCCAAACCTGGTTGATTCTGTGGCAGTAGAAATTTTCAGACAGCTCTGATTTTTTTATCAGTTGTATTGAAGTAGTTGTTCTGTCTTCAATAAATTTTGAAGGTGTTCACCACGATGCAGGCCTGGAAAATCTCACCCTGTTACGGGTTACAGTTTGGGCAAGTAGTAAGTAAGCCATAGAGAACAGTGTTTGCATAAGGCATTTTCAGGCAACCGTAACACCAGGTGGTGGTACCGACCCCAGCTCTAACAAGTGTGGGTTTGTGCATGTGGCTGCATAGCACAACCGGTTATTTCCCATACAGCATTAATGCAGCTGGCAATCAACAAAATCTTTTCTTGTGTAGGAGTGCTATATGTTAAGGTTAAAATACCAGCTTGGTTTTGGACAATTGTTACGGCTGGAATATAATAACCTCTGTGATAGTTAATGTTTATTCAAGGAGTAGCCTAGAAAAACAAGATATAGATGTCTGTGATTGTGTCAGGTGAAAGCGCCCCGTGACCTGTACAGGCTGCAGCCTGGCGTTGGTCTGTGCTCCTCGTTACAGAGCGTTGCTCAGGCTCGCTTGGCCGCCAATTCGCAATGAAGAACAGGACGATTTCAGTGACAGGCAGGCTTCTTTATATAGGCAATTTGTAAAGCCTTTGAAAATAGTATTGAATAAACAAGACACTATTATACAGTTGACCAGCTAAGTTGAGCTTTAGCCAGTAATCCTGCTTAGTAAGCATATTATCAGAAGAAATACACTAGTCTAGACACTTTTTGTGATTTTTAACTTTGGTATGCAGTTACTCTGAGATAACAGGCTTTGCAAGGAAAATTGTCTGAAATGGCTAGTTCTGTACTGCAAGCATTAAGGACCTTCAAGGAGAGAAAACATTAAGCACTAAAGGGCTCTTCAATCTAGCAGAGAAAGGCAGGGCACAAAGGGGTGTCTGAGAGCTGGGGAAATCCAATTCACATGGAAAAGGAGACACATTTTTAACAGGGTTACAATCCATTGAAACAAATTAACATTGAAAGTGCTGGATTTTTCTCCCTGATCTCAAATTAAGGCTGTCTTGCTGACTCTTGTTTTAGCCCAACAAAACTATGCTTCCATGAAATACAGGTAGCTGGGATCTGTGTGGGAGTGACTGGGAGATGTATGTTTACCTGTAATGTGCAGATCAATTTACTTGATGGATTTTTCTGAATTTAAATATGATTAATTTAACAGTGAATTCTTATGTGTACTTCTTCCCAAGTTATCCATCATGTCCCCTCCCTTGATTTCTAGCTCGCTTGTATGGGCACACTGGTGCAGAGACCCCTTTACTTTTGGTTTTGGTGGGTTTTGACATTTTTTACTTGAGCTGGAGCCTCCGTGTCTGCACACAGCTTGCATAAGAAGTGTGATGGTGTCAGACAGGAGTGAAATAGCCACTGCCCTGTAATGCAGATGCCTCAAGCATCTTTCAGTGCCCTTATCTTGCACTCTGCTCAAAACCTCCTATATGTATTGGCCTCTGGCCTGAAAGGGCTTCTTCTGCTTCTTGATTAATTGACTGTGAGAGGTGGAAACCGACCTGAGCTAGTTCCAAGGAAACCCATATTAATCACACCATCACACAAACCGTATATGGCAAACCTAGTAAGCAGCTGCTTTCAAAATCTTTGGGAGACTTTAAAGCACAGGGACAAGAGCCATACTTACATACTTTTGCTAGCTAAATAAAGCCTTAGTGGTAAGCGTGGAGTTCCAACAGGCAAATGAAATGAAGCATCTGGATTCCCTTATTGTCTCCCAGAAAAAAGAGGAAAAAACCACACAGTTTTGTGCCTGAAGAATGAATGATCCTTGAATCCATGTGCTATGCAAGGAGCCTTGTGGGGGGGACCGAGTAGGAAACTCTTGGGAGGCATCTGTAGATTTAGGTGATACCAGGGAGCACACTTCTGGGATGATGTGCATGCATTTGCCTGACTGCCAGTTTAAGCTCAGTTTAGATAGATAGTCAGATCTTGTTTCCTCTTCCTTTATCTTTTAGGTGCTTCACAATGTAATGTGACACATTAAAACATATGTTGAACGGCAGTTTTATTTCAGGAGCTGTGCCCATTATGTGCCCTGGGAAATACAAGGCTGCGAAGGATGTAATAATATGCATTGGACTGACTGCATTCCGTGTCCAAAGGGTACAAGAGGCTGCAGATAGCCTGGGCACGCTGAGATCTGGCATTGCTGAGTGTTTGTGAGTTGGGCTTTGCAAGTGCACAGCATTGCACAACACAGAAATTGCATACAATTAAAATACGCTTCATTATTAATTATTTAAATGTAATTAAATTATGCTTAATTGACTGTGTAAGTGCACACCCACACCAAAACTCCGCTGTGGCTCTGCATAATGCACCTATACACCAGCCTTTCTGGAAAGACAAATCTACTCATTAAGCAGGTGCTCCCTCTCTCGCTTCTTTCTGGTTTTTCACTAACATTTTGCCCAGGGGGAACCTGATTATTCCCTTGCAATTAGAGGGAATCACGGCCTGTCGGGAGTGGGTTGGTGTGAGACCACTTTCCACCTGCCTTAAAAGTTGTTTTTGTTTGTTGTTTTTTTTTTTTCAATTCTATCAGTGAATTAAGCTCTGGAAAGAAGTATTCAGAAAGCCTACGCTTTTCGGAAGGTCAGGACTCCATTCCAGGAGGGTTTGTTTTCTTTAGGGTTTCACACTTTCCCTTCTTCTGACTCAGGCTGTCTTGTTGCTTTTCTCCTTCCCACCCATCCTATTCCCTCATTGCTTCACCTTTTTTGTTTTTCATTCTTTATATGTCCCAGTGTCACATTCCACCTTCATACATGCGTCAGTCTTTACTCACGGCTTCGCATTTCTTACCCTGTCTGTTGCTGCCCTGGTTAGCTCCCCATTCTCTCCTTTCTGGCTTCTTTACCCTCCCGTATCTCCTGAGCATCACACAATGAGGAACAGATTGGAATTCTTACTGGGCTCATCGGCAAAGAGCACCATGTTGATGCCAGGTTGAGCTGATATGATATGATACTGCAGACAGGAGTTGGAAATCAGTAAACGTGGTTATTGTGGCACATTGAGATTCTGGCTCTGCCCCAAGAGCAGTTTTTTTTTTTTAAAAAACAAAAAGAAAAGTGAAGGGGGAAGGGAGAGACCAGCTGAATAGTCTGTAGCAGCTCACTTAGAGGGAAAAAACAGAGTGTTACTATATTTTTTTTGGAGCTGATTTTATAACAGTTCCATCAATCATGCTACTTTATACCATTTGATTTACACAATAAAGAATATTGTGTTTTATACTTCAGTTTGTTTGCACTTCCCCTTGTTTGAAAGGTCTCCCCCTGAGACCAGATACTTTGGGGGACATGACCCATGTGCTGTCCCCCTACATCTGTCCATCTATGTGTATGCAACATGACCAGGTCCTTGGCCTGTCAAAGTCAGAGCGGTTTAAATGACACAGTATTGCATGAGAACTGAACTGGGGAGAATTTGACCCCCACAAATAGTGTCCGAGTAACTAATTTTTGCCAGTTAGATTTCAGCGTGCTCAGTGGATAGTTTTTACAGCACTGTTTGAAATTACAAACATCGTAGCTTTATTTTCTGTTCACTCCTTTCAGTTATTTTAAAGGGAGTGCTGCCTTGGCAAGGCTGGTCAGGGCTGAGCTGGGAATAACAAAACAAACTGCCCACATGCAACTCTGGACTCTTGTGCTCATCCATAGAGCTAAAATACTGTTCTAGTCTGAAGTCCTGTAGCCTTTTCGTAGGGAAGGAGGACGAAGCAGTTTTGTGTTCTCTTTGTTACAGGAAAGATGTGGACCTGTTGGAGTGGGTCCAGAGGAGGGCCACAAAAATGATCAGAGGGCTGGAGCACCTGTCATATGAAGACAGGCTGACAAAGTTGGGGTTGTTCAGCCTGGAGAAGAGAAGGCTCCAGGGAGATCTTATTGCAGCCAGTACTTAAAGGGAGCTTCTAAGAAAGACAGAGACAGACTTTTTAGTAGGGCCTGTAGTGACAGGACAAAGGGTAACAATTTTAAACTAAAGGAGGGTAGATTCAGACTCAATATTCAGAAGAATTTCTTTACTGTGTGGGTGGTGAGACACTGGCAGAGGTTGCCCAGAGAGGCTGTAGAAGCCCCGTCCCTGGAAGCATTCAAGGTCAGGTTGAACAGGGCTCTGAGAAACCTGATCTAGTTGAAGATGTTCCTGCTTACTGCAGGGGTGTTGGACTAGATGATCTTTAAAGTTCCTTTCCAGCCCAAATGATTCTATAATAAATAAATCAGTTTCTAGCTCAGCTCATGGATGAACTTAACACATGTGCGCCTATGGTTATGAGGCACCTGTGGCTCTTTGACATCTTTCTCCTTTGCCCAGCTCATGGGTGGAGAGCATCCATGAACTGATTTGGGGCAGATTTACATGATGTGGGTAGTGCGTGGGCAGTGCTCAGCACCCAGGGACTACACCCTGCTGTTCACCTTCAGGCTTCTGTTCATGGAATGGTGTGTTCCCTGGAGATGATGAAGTTCTGTGGGGTGGGGACTTCAAGCTCCATTTCTTACACTGCAAGTGATATATTGGAAGATTTTCAGCAAATGTGTAGGTCTGGATCCCCTGAAAAGTATATAGATGGTTCCTTCTGATCTTGGAGGGAGGTTGGTACAGAGTATTTCCATGAGTTTGTGCTTCTCTTTGCAAGCAGGGATAAAAGCATGTTTTCATGGAAGTGATGCTGGTGACAAATACATTAGCTGTTGTAAGGTCTTCCAGTATAAGGGAGATGAGAGCCCTTCCAGGATAAGAGTACACTTGAGACTTGATGGTGTTTCCATTGCAATCAGTTGGTTGGGACGATGAAACATCAGCTCCCCTGGGGAATACTCTTGTAAATTCATCCTCTCTCCTGGAGGCAGTGGATATACTTTGTCATGGCGGTAGGGGATGATGAGCTTTCAAAATTAACCCTCTCTCATTGCATGAATTGGCAGAAAGAAAAAGAGAGAACAGCAAATGTCAGCAATCATGAGGCTGATCCCAGGCACAGCAGTGTAGAGTTAATGCACTTTTTTTGTAAATATTCAGCTGCTGAGGCTCCACTGTGCCTTGCAGTCCTCCTCCACTCCCGCATGCAAGTGACAGGCTTGACCATGCTGTCCGACTAGGTTTCTGTGCTGCTGAAAACACGGTTTGGGCATCTTCCTACTCTGGCGTGGCATTGCATTGCATCGCCAACAGGGTGGGAGAGGTGATCCACAGTGCTCAAGGTTTTAAAAGACTTATTAATGCCACTGTGAAGATTTCTGAAGAAAATGTTAATTAGGGCTTTTACTATGAGCGTATTTACTGTGACTCATCTTCCTGGGAAAAACAGTGTAGGTGCTAACAACTTGCCAGTTACCCTGCTCTAGGATGCACCACAAAAAGTGAGAAGGGCATCAGTGGAGACCTTGATACTGAACCTGCTAAAGTTCAACAAGTCCATCCTAAGGCTGTGTTGTCCTGTAGCAGATGATGGATCACTGATCACAGCAGAAAATTAATACTGAAAATTGTAGGGTGTTTGTTAAAACTAGAACGAAAGCTAGCACACAAACAAACTGCACCACCACCAAAATAATTTTTCTGTGAAGACTGCCATTCGTTACAAGGAGAAACAAGCAAACTCTTAAGGATGAACTGTTTGCCTTCTGACACGCATATTAAAGAGTGAACTCACTCTGGCTCCTGATGAGATAGTAATATGTTTCTTTTCTTGAAGAGCAAAGTGTTGTCTTTGCTGTCTCAGAGCGGAATGCTTGCATGAATCTTTCCTCTGTGAAATGCCACTTCTTTGGGCAGTGTGTCAAATAATGGCCTTACTCCACATGCTTCAAAGCAGAGCTTTCTAAGAATCTGTTTTTCACATTCCAAGGAATATTTTAGATCTAATCTCTGCATCATGATGATACAGTTATTTATATTTCTCTGACACGAAAAGCCATTAGGCATCCTAACAAATATGAGTGGAACCTTTCCTTCTCCTCCCACAAAACTCTTAACCTGTATATTGGCTACAAGATGGAATTACTCTGATCATGTAGTGTGCAGATACGTCTTGCACAAAGTGCAACTCCATAGTTCGTTTCACATCATATGACCTTATTTTTTTTGTAGTCAGACCATTTTTCCTCCACTCTAAATGTACTTACGAGATGCAGTCCCCTTGTGTTTGCATTAGGCATTACTGGTGATGCTCTAATGTATCGTTGGATCATCTGGCTCCACTGCTTCCCTGCTTTCATAACTATAATCTTGGGTATTAAGTGAGATGGCCAGAATTTGTCTTGTGTGGTTCGTTCCCTGCCCACATGGAGCAATGTGTGCGTGCAGGGAAATGTTTTGCTTGGTAGCATTTTTGCTTTTTTTTCTTAAATATGCATGCCTGTATTCCTGGAGGACATAAATTTGTGGTCTTGGACTGGGCCCCAAGGATGCTTTCACTGTAGCACTCATTGATTTAACCCTTATGGTAGACACATCTCTTCTGTTGGAGGGACAAAAGTAGGACTGAAGAGAGGCATCTGTGTTTGGTTTCTGCTTTTACAGTCCTGCTTTATGAGGACTGAGAAAGAGGACACATTTTTCTCTGTCCCCTAAGGACAAGCCTGGGACCTGAAGGCTGCTATGAGGAGCAGGATATTAAATGGGGAGGTGGGTGAAGAAGATTCTGCCACCACCCCATTGCACACAACAGCATCTGGTCTGAAGGAGATAGGTGTTTGACTGCTGTGAAATTGCTTGAAGCCTTGCCCATCAGTTGGACCCCACTTCTTCCCATGCTTTTGGCTGCTTTGAGTCCAAGCCTTCAGACCCACCGTGGCAGAAAGCCTTGTCCAGAGCACGGCCAGAGCCACCGTCAGTGACTTTGATTGGGAGGGTCCTCAAAGCTGTTGCTCTGTGCTGGAATTTTTACTTTCCATGATTTTTTAAAATTATTTTTCCATCTCTTCAGGGGAGGTTTCTAGAGTGTGATGTGTCATGGAGCAGCAAAGAGCATGAGCAGCAGGACAAGTCTGAGCTTTTTTTATTTGAGGGTTTTGTTGTTTTGTTTTCCAGTGGGATCCTGTGGGAATTGTTTAAACACAATGTTTCAGCTTATACTAACTCAGGCCTGTTTCTTTCCCATCCCTTAAGGAGGACTGGGTGAAAGGGACATGGTCAAATTCACAAAGATTTTGAATTAGGAGGAGATAAAATAAGAACAGACCCCTAGGTACCATAAGGACGGTATATACAGTAGATTACAGTGTCTGGGATCGGTGTGGTGTTACCTCCAGAAACAAGGGATGCATCATTTCCAGGGTGTATAATAAATAGGGGTAGGGGAATGGGGGGTGTTAGCATTTGGGGAAGCATTCATCGATGGAAATTTTTGTTGCAATAAATACAAAAATGGATAAAGAAAACACATACAGTAAATGCAGCGTAATGTCATCTGCTATTTATTTCTGAAGTCTAAAGAAATTAAATATGATCTAATGGAGCAAATGGTTGCTTTGAACACCAAAAATAAAAAGAGGGGGTGTGCCCCAGTCTGTGGATCATGCCTTTTTTGTTTGTGGTAAAAATAGAAATAATCAAGTGTGTTGGCTAATACTCAGACAATTTCAGACAAAGAGTACCAGAAAAAAAAAGGGGAAAAAATTGCCTTGAAGTTGGGGAAGATAAGTGTTTGGAAATACTGTGGTATTTAGTAGGAGTTTTAGTCCAAGTAAGTGCCTTATGCTTCGTTCTCATCTACACTGAGAGCTTTGTGGTGAGACCACGTTTCTCTCCTACACCATGGTTACAGGAGGTGGTGAGCTGTGGGAGTGAGTGCTTGGGCATTTCCTGGGGGATATGCATACCACAAGAATAAGTGTAATTCCCACAGATTCAGGCAAAAGTACTTCTATTTTAATATCCTGAAATTAGATCACCAAGCTTCGTCTGAGACAGCATCCCACTTTTTCTGCAATGACTGATGTGGTGGGACAGTTGTGTCCTATATGTATTTGCTAAACTTATTAGTGATGTTCTTCTACTTATGTCTGTTACTGATAGCTTGAAATTTTGACAATATGGAGTCAACCCTCAAATGTCACA
The DNA here is from genome assembly GCA_013398125.1 of Aegotheles bennettii. Taxonomy (NCBI): domain Eukaryota; kingdom Metazoa; phylum Chordata; class Aves; order Caprimulgiformes; family Aegothelidae; genus Aegotheles; species Aegotheles bennettii. Next base: position 296,417 of record VZRW01011426.1, on the reverse strand, counting down.
CTCATAAAGAATTTTTTTTTTTCCGGTCTCTTAAAACATTCCAGTCATTTTGGTGATCTCTGCTCACATTTTGCATCCAGCCTTCACCTTTGTTCAACTCTTTGGGCTATATATATGTGCCTGGATATGTTTGAATCAAGAAGGATTTTTGCAAGCAAATCTGTTTGCCCCACGTACCGGGCTTTGGTTCAGGCTGGTCTCAGAGTGCCCAAACCAGCTTCATTTTTGGAAAACTGAACTGGTAGATGTACACCTGGTGCACTCCAGTAGCATGGGCATGCAACCATGGGAGCAGGCTGGAGCACATCCCCCTGGTGCACAGAGTATAGCTTTGGGCTCCTTGATGCCCGATACTTTACTGTGCAGATCAGCTCTGATTGCATTGTACTGCTGCTAACATAGGCATAGGCTTATTCTGTCTGATAAAGTCACAGAATTTAAGACCTGAAAGGACTCTTTCTGAATTCATCTTTCTGAATAATGGAAACAATGGATACTCAGTGATTCTTTCAGCTTCATGTTAGCACACATAGCTTAAACAGTTTTGGTCTAGGAAACAATGGACCAACTTACAGATTAATATGATGGATTTTTTTTTTTTTACTCTTATTGTGAATAAAATGTTCAATTCTACTCTGGGTTTGTTGGCATTTTCTTCTTTCTTCCCTTTTTTGACACTTTTTTTTTCTCCCACTCTCTTTTTTGCATCATCTTCCGTATTTCACCTTTTTGTTAACTAAAGCAAAAGCTCCCTATTTTAGTATCATTCCATTATAATACTACATCTATAAACATAGTTTCTGCCAGTCCAGGAATGAAAGAAGTGTTTGACAGCATAAAGTCTGCTGTTACAGTGTACTTAGATTTCTATAAGGTGTTGGACTTGGTGCCACCAGATATTTTGATTCAACTTGTGTAGACATAACAGCACATACTAGATGGATTAAAAAATGGTATGGTGACATGTATCAAAGTGTGGTTGTTAAGGGGAGGATATCAACGGGGAGGTTGTTTCTCACTAGATACTTCTGGGAACAGTTCCTGGGCTGATGCTGCTCAGTATTTTTAGCAGCAACCTAGACAACGGTATGAAATCTTTGCAGATGACATAAAGGTAGGTGAGGGTCCTAAAACTGAGGAGGTTGTTTGTCAGTGTGGGCAATTCAGTCCTCTGATACATAAAATAAGAAGCTGAGAACAGATTTTATCTCCAAACTGGCCACAACAAAAGAACTTTTCTCCTATTCTGGTGCTGGCAGTGCGGTACTGACCAGAGACCAGAGCAGGCTTCAGTCACTGCAAAAAGATACAAAAGCAAGGATCTCAAGGTATTTACTTTTATCAAAGAGAAGGTTGCTTGGTGTCTTTATCCCTCCGGGTGGATACACACAGGAGAGTTTTTGAAGACCTGAATCTTTGTGGTTCTCCTGATGAAAGCATGGCGAGATCAAATGACTGAAAGTTGATATGAGAAATATTTTACTTTGAAATAGGACTGCTGCTTACTAATAAAAGTAAATATCAGAATAGTTGTAAAGAAAGGTGATGGACCTGTGGCTTGGAGGCTTTCAAAAGGGTTAGTTATTTCTGAAAAAGAAAAGCATATCTATATTACTGGGCAGTTGTGCTTCATACTCTTGGACTTGAAATCTAGAAGTCACATATCTGCCTGCTCATCCTGGCCCTTAATGGCCCCTGAGGAGAGTGAAGATTACTTGTGTAGCCTTCAGGAAATTTTTAATACTTGAAGCTCTCTGTGCTGCTGATAAATATAACGGATTCCTTGTTTCTACTCTCAAACTTATTGTCTACCAGAGTCGGAATGGGTGAATCACCACTTTCTTTCTCAACTCAAAATAACCAGGGGATGGGCTGAGTCTCTGCAATGGGGCTCATCTGTCATCTGTGGCAGACATTTTTTGCCATACCTTCCATAACCATTTCCCTGCCATGTCTCTAGTAGGAGCTGTATGCATCAAGGCCATTTTTTTTTCAGCCTCAGGCATCTTGAGAGTAGTTCACCTTAAGGTCAATGTTTGAAATGTGCCTGAAGAGTCACACCTAGAAATGCCTGTCTCTGCCTGCAGATCTGGGAGGCTCACAAGATGAATTCCACCCAAAAGTGGTGTTTTCTTTTGATGAACTATAATGAGACTCATGGATGTTGAGCTTACATACATATGTGTTATAGATGTGAATGGTCCTATGAATCTATGGAGATGCCAGCAGAAGCCTTGTCTTGCTTCTGCTTATCAGCTTTGCACATCAGCAGTGAGAAACCAATGGTATTTCACTTGGGAAAGACATGACGACATCTGTGGAATGGTCTTCCCCAAATAGTCAGCTTGACTATGAGGAGCAGTTATGGGCCTCAAGAAACTGAGACACAAGAGGATAGAATTAGAGGATGGCTGTGGATCAGTTCACGTGGAATAGGTTATCTCTACAACCTTTAAAAGGTAGAAGCTTAATATTTATTTTTAAGTGAAAGCTTCAATTCTGCAGATGGCTTTGATAAGGCAGCACATGGATTTTTCATCTCCTGTTTGTTATTACTGGGAGGTCGGGAAAGGGTACCATGTTAAGGATTTCTGGGGAAAAAAACAAAGAAGAAAAAAACATGTAAAGTCTTCACAGGCCCAAAGCAATGAAGGGAAGAAAGCCAGTCATCCTAGGAATGGCACATCAAAGCAGTTTAGGAGGAAAGTATCTGTTTGTATTCCCACTGTAGTTCCTCTTTGCCACTACCATCCCTGCAGCACGTTCTTGACCTCAGCAGTAAATTATTACAGTAAATGCTTTTGGGTTTATTTTTTTTTTTTATTTTCAGGAATGAAAAAAAAAAAAAGGTGGTGTCAGGCAGGGGGCTGGGCAGACAGGCAAAGAAATCAGTGTTTGTCTCCCCTTGCGACAGAGCAGAGCAGTTTATAATTATGATTTATTTAGTTTTGATGTGCAGTACACTGAACTCCCCTCTGAGCTGCATTTCCTTCTGCAGTGGATCAGGCACTCAAATGTAGCTACTGTTAATAACTGCAATTATGCAGGTATTTGCAAAATCCCTTAAAAATAACAGAAGTGACTTATGGGTTGGTGGGTTTGGGTTGTTTTTTTTTTTAAATTATTTTCTTCCACATGGAGAGGATATTATTGTGCAGTTTGAAGTCTAGCGAGAAGTTACTTTGATGTTCTCTCTCTTTCTTTTTCTCTGCCTCTTCAGTCTGGAAAGATAAATTCTCCCTGCCAAGCCTGGCCAGAGACAGCTCAGTTTGGGAGGTAGCAGGGAGGTTGCCCGCTGCTCGTCCATGTCTCTCTGCATCCCACCACTCCATATTTGGAGCTGAAATTTCTTGGTGCCTCATCAAAGTGACTCCTTCTAACCCAGTTTATTAATCCTGCCTGTACTTTAATTTTTGCTCCTTATTAGGCACAAGGGAACAGGTGACTTAAATACAGATATTTAAAATGCATGTGGTAGTCTTATACAAAACATTGGTATTGTTTTAGTGCTTTTCTTCTTGCTGAGATGAAATCAGTAGGGGATGGTCAGTGAATTTTGGCTGCTTTTGTGTGTGTGTTGGCTACCGTTCAGAAACCCTCTTTGGCTGGCTGTAATTCTCCCCATCTCCAGTCTATCTTATGAGGAGGTGTTTGCTTTTAATGATTCTTGCCTTAAAGCTGGGCTGCCATCCCTTCCCTGAGTGACAGCTCTGCTCCCAGCTTCTGCTGCAGAGATTAATAAGAGCAGTTGCCTCTGAAACATTTTAATCTCCCTTTTGGTTGTAATGAAAAACGGGTAATCAAACCCTGCAAATCATCACCAGGAGACAGTAAACACTGCTCAGAAGTGTTCAACACCAGACGTGGATTGCACCTTAACCTTAAATCATTGCTGACTGCACTGGGATCACACCAAGCTCATCACTTGGTAAGCCAGCATCTTGGAAAGGTGCCCTGTGAACACTGCCAAGGGGTGGCTGGTGCTCCCATCCTGCCGAGCCTCATTTGAGCTTCATTGCAGTTTTGCATTGGATTTTGGCTGTGGCTGGGAAGGTGGCCCCTTGCCACATGTGGGACAGGAGGGCCACAACCATCCTGTGTGGGACCTGCTGCAGATCTTACTACATGGGTTGCCAGCTGTTGGTGTGGAGCAAAAAAGGTTTGTGGTCTTTGCAAAGGCCCAAATGGAAACTTGTATCGATCAAGCACCTCCGTTGTGTTTAGTGGCTCTTTCTACAAATATTACAGAATCACAAAATCGCTTGACTTGGAAGGGACCTTAAAGGTCATCTAGTCCAACTCCCCTGCATGGGCAGGGACATATTCTGGCATTTGAGCTGAAGTGCGTGTGCTCTGTGATAACATCAAAGCTGTCTGGCTGTAGAAGTTCCTTAGTGAAAACTGGTTTGCTTTCCTGAAAGAAAAATTTGTCAGCCTTATTTTTACATGGCAGTTATGAGACTTTATAACAACATTAGAAAAAAATAATGCTGAAGAATGTTTTTCATTTCTAAAAATGACCTTTCCCCACATTTGCCCAGCAGTCGGGCACTTGTTAGATGATGCCAGTAACTGAAATTCCTGAAATGCATTTGCAGCTGACCTGTTTAAACCCTGGGGCAGATGCTTATAGCCCAGGCATGGCACTCAGGCACCATGTACAGTGGGACTTTGTTAAATTGAGAGAAAGTTCTGTCTTGGTAAATGAAACAACCCAGACTCTCTAGAATTGCTGCCAGCGCATGAACATCAGTGTTTCTGAGATAACAGAAAGTTGGAACAATAGAGGAAGGACCATATGTTACTATTTAAATACAACTTTGTTAAATATGGTTTCATCGAGCCCTTCATTTTTAGCACAAGTAGAGGGATGTTGCCGGGGGTGTCACCTGGCCCCTGCTGGCCAGGGCATGGCTAGGCTGCCTGGAACAGCCACCGTCTGTGCAGGAGAGATTGCAGGTCCACAGGGGCTGGATGGGGATAGTCCAGGAGCGTGCTGGAGGATGCTTCTGAGAATGAAAACCACAGACAAGCCCGTGTCAAAACCCACCAGAAACAGAGTGAAAACTCATGCTGAATTCAGCAGGCTCTGATTGCAGAGGCAGTTTGCTGGGTTTTCTTTCTTTTGTTCTTTTTTTTATCATCTTCACATTTGAATTAAATTGCAAGCTCAAAGGAAATGTGAACATCTTAGCAAGGCTATATTAGCCCAGGTTTTTCCTCTGTCTTCCTGATCCTGTGCAGCTCCCGAGAATTCAGAGGACCCCTCCAGAAGTGATGAGGGGTCCTGACAAGGATTCGCAGGGCTGAAGTCATGCAGGTCCAGACCTGAGGTCAGTGGAGGCAGCGACATTGCTGGGAGAGCCGAAAATAGGTCTTGACTTCATGTGCTTCTAGGTGATGAGGTTAGTCCATATATCCTAGGCTTTCAAATAATTTTCCTATGTTCAGTCCCGTTTAAAAATAACTGAAAGAGCTGTTATTCATTTGTTAGGATGAGGTACCATTTTGCTTTTACTTTTTCATATTTTTTTTCGGTATTGTTGCTCTTTATTTAGGTGTAATTAATATTTTGAAGTTTTGCAAATTTTAGGTGGGCATTTGCTGATTTTTACGGGGTGAGTATATCACCAGGTGTATATCAGAGGGATGAACATTAGGTAAGCAAAGAATGATTAGTAGTGCTATCACTGTCCTCAACATTTTTTATAATGCTAAATATGCAGCAATTCAAGGATATGGACATCTGATTATCTGGCTGGGGATGGCGACAGATTTCAAAACACATTTTATTTGTTAGGACACATCTGTATTAAATTAAAGCAGTTTAGATAAATATCCTTCCAAATATTTGAAGTGGGTTACATGCTGGCTTTTTAAATATCTATTGTAAGTAAATTGCATGTTTATATTTTTGTAATTGCACTTCTAACAAAATTTAACAAAATATTTCTCTCAGAAAAATTCTACTTCTAGCCAAAAACTTATAATCTGTTGCAGGATTTTTGCAATAAATCTGAAGAAATATAAATAATGGGAGAACAAATATAGTAACAGTATAATATCCTGTCACAGGGGAAAATAATTTAGGAAACAGACAGTATAAAACACAGTATAATTGTATGCATGTGGCTTTATACATTCTCTGTCTGTGAATAACAACAAACCCCATCACTTTAAAAGATTAAAAATGAAGACTCGAGATTGATACTTTTGTTCTTGTTTTAAAATACAAAGTTTCATATTTTATACAGCCACATCGCCCAGTTGAAAGAGAATTATGCAGATGTTTGTCAGAATAAATATTGTGCATGGGGGACCTGTCTTCTGTAGGTTGGGCTACAGTGGTGAGGGGACAATGGAAGAGCTCTTTGGTTTGCAGTTGTGTCAGGTGGAAAGGCTGAAACATATAAGAAATAAATTTTTTACAGTGAGAACAATCAATCCCTGAAACAACCTCCCTGGAGAGGTGGCAGAGTCCCCACCACTGCAGGTTTTCAAGTTGTGATTGGACAGGGTGCCAGATACCCTCACCTAGGCTTCCTTTCCCGCAAAAGGTTGGACCAGATGATCTTTTGAGGTCCCTTTCAGCATGGGCTGCTCTATGGTTCTGTGATTCTAACATGAACTGAAATGTGTGTATCAGCATCTTTCAACAGTCCTCCTTGCTGCTCAGAAATTAGTCTTGCCATTTAGTAAGAAATCATTAAAGTAGCAGGGTATTTCTACACCTATATGCAAACAGTTGACTATGGCATTGTAAGATGATTTGCAAATAGTGATACCTGTGCCATAATCAAGGTGGTGGTTGCTTTTCTACGCCATGCTTGTGCTCTAGCTACACTCTTCTCAAATGATCCTGACACTGCCTATGGCTCATCCCCTGTAAAACAGTGGAGCCTTGCAATCCTGACATGGTCTCCAAACCTGCAGAGCAAACAGAAAAAAACATGGCCTTAAATAACCTACTTTAGCAGTGCCAGGGAGAGTTATCATTCTGCTTGTGCCAGGTGGGACATCAGGTTAATGGCAGCTTGCAGAGTTCTAGATTTAGCCTGTTTACAGAGGCTTGTGTGTTTGGCTATGCAGAACTGTGCACTGGAGGAAGAAACCCTGTTGCTATCAATAACTTTGATACCATTATCCTCACATCCAAATATCAAGAGGTATTACTTGCTGAGGATACCACATTGATAGAGATCTGGGAGTCACAGCCAATGAACTGATCGGGTACTGGAGAGAGACTGGGGAGGGGGCACAGGATGGGGAAGCCGCACACAGTAGCTTGAAGTCTCATGAAAGCTTTTCTGGTAAAATCATAGCTTGAAGTGTTCGAAATGGGGATGGCAAGTCATGTTCCCACCGAGTGATGAAGGCATCAGCTGAGACAATGTGTGGAAGTTTAATGTATCTGGGTGCAGTGTGAAAGTTTAATGTATCTGGGTGCATCTTGGAGGGATTTTTTATGCATGTACAATTTCCTCTGTTCTTGGATTTATATTTAAAAGAAAATTTATGTTCTAAAGGAAAAGGACACCTCAGTTCACAGAATTTCTCTCCCATACATGGGCCCATATCATCAATGCAGAGCAAATGTTTACAGTGCTTCCTCTCGAAAACTTGTCATGGCAGGGTAGCCTGCAGAAAGAACAGCTCAGGTCTGTGCTAGTGCTACCACCCTATGAGAGCCTTATTTGCTGTTGCTGCTAATCTGGGGTTCAGACTAGCAGACAGGAAGATGGAAGGCTGGTACCTTCAATCATTTAACTGAGCCATTCTTTCCTCAGAGGGTTTGCTAGCAAATGCTCCTGCTTCTTGGTGTTCTGGCAGGTTTTGATACACCGTTAAATGGTGGATCTGCATTTTCACATTCTTATTTTTTTTCTTTTCTAGTGGCCACAGCACTTACAAACTCAGGATACTATCAGCTGTCCTCATGTCCTTCAGAATTGCTCGTATGGTCATGTGTTGTGCATATTCAAGGAGCTGTTTCATTTTGGTTAGCTAAGATGATTTACATGCGTAATTATCACTAGTAGTCTTTTCTGATAAGCCCTGTGAAAGAGCTGAATATAAATAAAAGATGGGGAAAAAAAGCGGAGAAAGGTTAAAGAGGCAAAGAGGCCTGATTCTCTCCAGCAGATAACCACGACAGCTCTGGATGTGCTCAGTGACCAGAGCTGCTTTTCCTCAGGCAGGAAAAAAAAATTCTGAGGCAAATGAAATTAAAATCCAGCACTTCGGAACAAATAGTCCTAAAGTAATAGCCCGGAGCAGCAGTTTTCTGGAGAAAAGAGAGATCAAGTCAGTAACACACCTGACATGTTTTTTTCTAAAATTGTTTTTTTCCTATGAGTATTGACGTGGGTGCCCATGGTGCTGACCACGAGACCCAAATCCATCAAAGATGCACTGGGATGACTGGTCCCATATTGCCATTTATTTCTGCCATTGACTGTTTCTGGTCATATCCTGAAGGGTTCTATGTAGTCATGCTTAAGAGACCATGTAGGATTGGACTTCAAAGTGGTGTATCTTCTGCCCCAAATGTCTCAAGACTCTTTGAGCTTCTGTTGTGATGTATGTCACTGGATTCAGCTGGGTTGCTCAGCACTGAATCTATAAGCCTTGGATTTGATTATGGTGCTACTTTCACTGATATCAGAGATATTAATTAAAATTTATGTTTTTTAAGGGATGATTGGATTCCTTGAGACCCTTTTCCTTTTGCTATTGAGAAAAGTGCCTCCAATGTGGGAAGACTTCAATGTGCGGAGCCTTCCTGGCAGACCTCGGCATCCTGGGGTAGGAAGGAGAACATCATCCCACCAGTGCTCCTTGGCTGTCCACAGCGCTGAGGAGCGAGGAGGGAAAAAAAAAAAGAAGGGAGCAGTTCTTGAAACATGAGGGCTTTGGCTTGTCATGAGCAGGGTAATGATGGGCTATCATGTATAGCAGGCACATGTTGCTTTTCCAGCTTGGTTTGTTTCTCTGAGCCCTTTGTAATCACGGGGAGGGAAGTAATTGGCAAGCAGACTAATAGGATGAAGGTGTTACAGAGATTTAATTTCCTGGAGAACAATTTTCTACAAGCTGTGTAAACCCCCCCTTTTTTATTTTTTTTGAGGAGGGGAAGTCAGAATTTTCCACCTGAACTTTGACTGACATAAAGATTGCCTCTGTCTTCCTTTCTGAGCGCTTTAACAACCAGTTGATATATAGCTTCCTACAGTAAATTATATTATGAAGAGGAACATTTACTGGAAAATAGATAGAAACAAACACAAAACAACTTGGAGATGTGCACAGCAGGAGTCTGCCGTTTTTGAGCAATCTGTCATTCCTAGCAGTAGCTGGTAAGTGAGCTGTTCTCTTCTGTTCCTACATGTATATATATATATCATACATCTGTGTGTGTCTCTCTATGCGCATATTTAAATTGTGGAGACTAGCAATTGTGGCCCTGTGTTGGAAACCAAATTTGGAGCCAGAGACCTTCAGTCCTTCACTGAAGGTCCTTCCCCAAGTGATGTGGGGGTTCCCTGTGGATGCCAGACCTTGTGGAGGATGTGATTCGGCTTTATCATGTTAAGACTAATTTATAATATTAATGATATGGAGTCCACTTAGTCAAGAGATAGAATCACTCAACTTCTTTGTGCAGATTGCTTCCCAGGTTATCTGGTGCTGGTGAGTTTTCCTTTGGTCGATTATTTCAGCCTATAAACAAGCTGGAGATAAACCATTCAGGGTGGAGTATTTCACTTTGCATTGGTGACGAAAAGCTTCCCAGTGCAAGGGGCTTGGGCTCTCTGGCTGTCTTTGCTCCAGAGAATGCTGGGGAGGTTCAGACCTCTGGGTCACTTATAACACCAAATAGTGCCTTCTCTGAGGCTCCTCGGTCTTCAGGCATGATATTTTAAATAACTTGTTAATTGAGGGGTAAATTTATGTCATCATTCCAAACATGGAGTGTATTAAGGTGGGTTGATCATTTGTAGCATTAACCTATAAACTTGCTTTGTTTGTTTTAAAGGACATCATTGATTTTGTAATTACCCCAGAGATAGCCACTGAAAACCCCAGGAATTTACAGCTTAATTGAAATCCAAATATTGAAAACTATAGGAATGTGTCATTAGGAAGCCTGGTAACAGGTTCTGCCATCTAGTGACACCCACAAGAAAAAAGGAAATGTTTACAAAAACAAACCAGCACCCACAACTGAATATTTTTAAAGTCTGCTTACTATGACCCCAGGTCATAATCAATAAACTGCCTCAGGCACAGTGGTGTCGTTGTCTGATATAATGGCTCAGCTCAGCTTTGCTTTGGCCTCCTTTGCTCTGCAAGATCTATGCAGATTAAAACCACAGAGTTTTTACTGTTTTGAGTATTTATGGGCTGGGCCCTCACTTTGAGATTAACTCAATAGGAGCCCCTTTCTATATGCCTGGTGAGCAGGACCGAATGCCAGTGGCCTGTCCGCAGGGAGGCATCCACCCAACCAGGTGCTCAAATGCATGAAGTCTTGAAAAATGCATGTGAGATCTCAAAACGCAGATCTTGCAGTGTCCTTGAGTTCATCCCACCCCTATTTTTAAAGCTATTTCTTTCCTCTTCTTTGATCTTCCTAAGGGCATTGTGACGGGATTGTGCATGTTTTGGGTATGTGTTTGCAACCTCTGGTCCTCCCCAAAGAGCAGCCTGGCCTGTCCACCTGGATGGGGCTCCTGGGCAGCTGTGTGATGCAGGGAGTAGGATGTTTCTTCCACTGGTAGGCCCCAGGGCAGGGGTTGATCACTATGTTGAATGCCAATGAAGTGCTGGGCAGGATGTGCTCTCTTCCTCCTCCATTGTCTCCTCCTCCTCCTCCTTCTCTTCTTCTTCTTCCTCTTCTTCCTCCTCCTCATCATTCCCCAGGAGCACCTCTTGGCATTTGCGCATTGCTTGGCTTTCTGCCATGATTCAGAGGCACGGGGATGTTCATAACTTGCTAGCACTGGGAACCAGGGCAAAAGCCTGTTTAGACTCAGAGGCTGACCAAGTTCTTACCAAGTTCTGCCATCTCTTATGTTTCTTTTATCCATCCTGTCAAAAATATTTTCGTGGAAAACCTACTGGTTTTCTATCTTGCTGTATTCATGGCCTTTACCGCTTAGCAGTTTTGAGTTATCAGTAATTCCTCTTTCTCTAGTGTTATTGGCATCAAAATTGTCTCTGTCACTGATGTTTTCCAAATCTTGGCTCAGCTCAAGAATGAGGTAAAAGCCTCTCGGAAAGTTATGCAGCATGTGAACTGTTAAGCAAAGGCCAAATTGCAGGAGCAGGGCCTCACATCACCGGGTTTCACATGTGTTTGTTTCTGTAGAGTCTCGTAGCTGCCACACTGTCAGTCAGAATTAAATAATGTCCTACGAGTATTTAAGAAGAGCAGTAATGACTCCACTTTCTCAGCCACAGCTGTGTGCAGTGGAGAAAACTGTGATGCTTGTGTAAGCTTCACTTATTGGCAAAGCTCGGGGGCTCTAATCTTAGTTTTCTTGTTCCTGCTCCGACTGTGGTATCTCCCTTAAATGTGAATAATACAAAGACCTTCTCAGTCTTGCAGTAGAAAACAGCTGAGAGAAGGAGAAAATGGAAGGGAAAAAATAATGCAAGGAAGTTGTTTTAGATGGCAGTGGGGAGCTGGGCTGTATGGGTCTTTAGGAACTAATTGGTGTGATGAGTTGCTGTGGTCTGACCAGAGTCCTTTCCTCCGGGATGGATTGAGAGACTCAAATGTGTTCTCTGGCCACACAGCAGAGTTTTCCGGAAGTTTTACTCCAGGGACTCTGATAACTCCCAGGATCCCAGTTTTGGCTTTACTGCAGGGAAGTTGGGCACTACACAGGCTGTAGATGCCCTGTCTCACCACCTTGTGTGGTGTGCCGACTGGGGCAAGGGAGCATCTGCTCAGTATCCTCCATCTGAGAGCTTCTGATGTCTTTATTTTGAACAGAAATGCTTGCTAAATATCGATGCTGTGGAGTTAGGAGCTAATTTAAATGAATCAGGATCTCATTTCTGCCTGTTCATTTGAATTTCTTAAGATATGGTGTAGGTGGGCTCTGAGAGGTCCATCCTCTGGGTGGTGATGCTTCATACACAGAGATGCAGAAAGGCCAAGGCACTGCAGGAGAATACCTGGCTGTGGCTCCCAGCAGCATAAGGTCTGGTCAGGGTCTTTTGAAGAATCAACAGTGGAAAATAGGAAGAGCTCAGACAGTTGCCTGGATGTGGGCACCCAGCTGGATTAATTGACTACCTGCGGTGCAGAGCCTGCAGGAGGGAGGCATTATTAGCACATGGAAATGGGGCAACCACAGGAATACATTTGTCTTGACAGTGTCTTAATCTGGGTTTCGGAAGGGTGGTGGAGCTGGAAGCTGGCACTCCTGGAATTGCTTTGCTGGCATTGCGGTGGCTGCTCTCTAACAGGAAACCTCCGTTTGTGTTGGCACCTGAACAGGTGCCAAACTGTTGCATAGTTTTTAGACATGACACTGCCATTGTGCTATTTCTTCTGCTGCTGTGCTGCATTTTACGTAGCACGACTTGTCAGCACGCCTGGCATTGAAAAATAACAAAAAGAAATTACTCACATGCATTGAAAATGGATAGAAAAATCAATTGAAAACAGAAAATTTTCTCCTTCAGTTAGTAAGGTCTAGGATATGTTCACTATTTAGTGTTTGAACAGCAGCTATTAACCTTTCTGTCTAATACTTATTCCTTCCCTACCTTTTTTTACTCATGAATTTTGCAGTCCAGATGAATATTCGATGACTGATTTTAATGAATCACTTCTTTTTCTTTTTGGAGGTGAGGCAAGGAGCATCAATGTTGATGCCCCTAGCTGTATTAAAGAGGTTGTAGATAATTAAGCACTTGCCAAGGCCTGGGCAGTTTGTTGATGTGTTTTTTAATTTTCTGTTGAATGAGTGATGTTCTTTGAAGAAAGCTGTCATTGGGGAAATCAGAGATGTACTGAAGCACATCAGTGTTGTCTGCACTGTCATGTTCAGTGCAAGTCCAGCAGTATTATGGCAGAGCTTATGGGCAAAGCTAATTATGCATCTGTCAGATGCAGTGACAAATGCTCTGTGCATCCCTGTGTTAAATGTGTGAAAATTTGTGTAAGCTGTTTGGATTTCAGGTTGTTTTCACAATAGCTTACAGTCTTGTGAGGCATAAACGCTTTGTGCACCATCTATAATGTAAAAGACAATAATCTGTAACACAAAATCAGAGTGAAAAACGTAAAACTGCCATGGTGTGTGGAACTAACCCATGACATTTTATAAAACAAGGATGGGATTTGTTTTGCTTAAGGAATTAATGCTGTTCAGTGTATGACTAAGTTCCCCGTGTTGCTCTGGAGGCCTCGCATATCCATCCCTTGCAGCAGCACTGAGAGAGCAAACCCCACTGTCTTGCAAATAGAAATGGATGGATTCTGGTCACAGTCCCATGTGAGGATGGAGGACAAACCCTCCTATGGACATGGGGAGGTTTCCTGGTGGTTTCAGTGGGACCAGGCTCTTTGCTGTCCTTGCATTTGCTCCCATGCCACAGTTCTTGTTTCTCCAAAGTTATGAGGGGTTACAAAGACAAGTCCTCAAAATGCTGCTCATCTCTGCTTAGCACCCCTTGCCATGAGTCAAACTATTTGCTGGTGCTCTTCAAATGCGTGGATGGCAATGACCAGATTTCTAGTAGCTGACTCAGGTTGCAATCTCACCCCAATCAAAATTTCTTCTTACTTTGATTAAGGAACACAGCTTTTTCTTTAGAGCAATTTCCAGGAGGCCAGATGCAGGCTGCTCATTACAAACAGAAAGATGTTCAAGCACAGTAACCTGCTCCAAGAGGACAATGCCATTTAAAGCCCGAGTTAATGAGAAGTCCACAGCACACATTTGATAAGCTTTGTCATCCTTTTGTCTGCAGATCATAGACCCTGCATTTTAATTTGCTATACATAATGCTTTCTTAATGAGTTCCAGTGGATAGCCATTGAAACATGGCACTGCAGCTGCCAACATGATTATGAAAAAGAAGCAGTTATTTGATTTACGTGATATTCTGTTATGGTAACTAATATTTGCAGACAGGATACAATAGAGGAAGAAAAAACTCTCCATTTAGATTTTGGTATCTCAGGGCTAAGGTGTTAAATCAATTTATTTTGCATGTACGTGGGCAAACTGCTAATTGAAAACTAATGGAATTATATTTGAGTCTTGAAAGTATTGAGAGACCCCTGTTTGCTTTGCACCACAAAGTTCAGGCGAACCCAGTAACACTACCAGGATTTTTAAAGTGCAAACAAGCTGCTTAATATAGTACACAGAAGCATTTTATAGAAGAGGTCCCTTATGTCTTCCTCAGTTTCAAAAGAGAAAGGAAAATAACTAAAAGTTGGGAACAACAAAATTTTAACACTCTCAGAAGTGATGTGTTGCTGATGGTAAGTTTTGTTTTGTAAAGAGTTACTTTCTTGGCCTCCTTTCCTTTTCTACTGCTGGGTCCTATGGACAAGCCTTTGAGGGGAGTCAGAAGAACTGCCAGCTTGTACTTCCAGCGGGCAGACTTTGGCCTGTTTTGGGGACTGATTGGCAAAGTCCCTTGGGAGGCAGTCCTGCAGGGCAAAGGAGTCCAGGAAGGCTGGACATACTTCAAGGAGGAAGCCTTAAAGGCACAGGAGCTGAGCATCCCATGTCCCAAAAGATGAGCAGATGGAGAAGAAGACCGGCCTGCTGTACAGTTTGGTAAAGTGTGGAGGAGCACAGTCCCACAGCCAAAAAAAGTGTGTACAGTAACGGTGGACTTGAAGTGCACATTCCCCTTCTGTACTGAGTGTGCGAATGCATAAGTCTGTGTGTACACCGTGTGAGACTGAGTCATCCGAGACACCGAGACTCTGAAAAAATAAGAAATGCATGTAAAAATACACACATCGGTAGTTGGAAAAGATGTGGCAATGGGGGAGCTGCAGCAAGGCAACAGTGATGCTCACATTTGTGGAACAGCTTCTGTGCAAGAGGAGATTAAATGGACTGGGACTGTGGCTTGTGGAGAGGTGACAGAGGGTGGAAATGCCAGAGATGTGAAGGGTCCAAAGTGGCAAGAAGAGAAGGTGGGAGTGATATTTTTTGTGGGTACATCTGCTAAAAGGTTTAGGGACGTTGAATGAAATTACCAGGTGCGAACATTCAGAGCATACGGGAATGTGTTTTCCCCAGCACCATGTATTGGGGTTGCTCTGCCTGCCGAAGACCGAAATTGGCTCACAAAAGGGTTACAGAAAGTCATGGATTAAAACTGTTTTGAGAGCTTTTACTTACAAAGAAGCAGTTATTTCTCATGGCTCAGGAATCCTCTAATTTTAGGTTTCCAGAAGCTGGCAAGGTCTGCCTGGGGAGGTCTCCCTTGTACTTATGCCGTAGCCTTACATCTGGCTCCAGGCAGAAGCAAAAAATGAGCTCATGGTTTGGTTCAGTCCAGCCTTCTTTGTGCCTGTTTTTTTGCTGGGCTTTTAAATTAGTCCTTTCTAATATTTTTAGATGTTTTTGAGGACACATTGCTTTAATATAACTGAAATTAAAATGCAGAACTCTTAAAAACTCATGTTTGGAAGTAGGTTAGTTTGCACTTGTCTTGAGGGCTTTTTTTTCCTTCTTTCTTCATTTGTTAGTTGCAGGCTGACTTACCATCTGCCTTTCCTTGGCAAAGGAAAGGAGCGGAAGATAAAAATTGTAAGATATAGTTGGGCTAATATTAATGATTTCTCTCACTTGAAGTGAGTCACTGGCAATTATTCGTGACCATGTTTCTGAGTCCTCTTTGCAGTCTTTTATGACAGGCTTTTTAAGCTTGGAAAACGTTTCCAGTAAAAAAGTCCCAAGTAAGATTTGCAGATTTCGGAGGGTGCTAAGATACCTTAAGCCTCTGTGAGGACAGCAGGGAGTTGCTTGTAAATGCAGCAGTTGGGTTCTGCACACTTGGGAAATCACGGGGTGAGGTCAGGCAGGACACAGGGACAATGTGGGGACCCTGGGAGATCGCTGAGCAGGTTGGACTCTCTCCCCCACTGTTCTGTTACACCAGGTTATCAGTGAAACAAAGCAAGATAGTTGCATATAGTACTTGCTGACTTCCCCAGATACAATTGCTATTATAATTTTAGTATACAAGTCTCCATAGTTAAAGAAGGTGTCAGTCTATAGACGCCAAGTTTGTCAATCTATACACAGTCCAGTTTGCTAATTTCCCTGGTTTTGCAAATATTTTTCAATAAAAATACTAAAAAATACAAGTCTCCTGCAACATCCTGGAAGCAATTCTGCTTTTGGTCCAGCTCACTGAGCTTCTTTTCCTGCAGCAGCTGGAGACTAAATGAACAGCAGCACCTTCCCTCCTCTGTGAAGCAAGACCAGAGGAAAATGCTGCTTCAGATGGATCCCTTGGATTAATCCCGTGGTCCCTTGGATTAATGTCTGTGCCCAGCAGCTAGCACTTGCTGAATTCTTATGCATGTATAAGAAATCTATATTTGAATCTAAGTTATCAAAAGAGAAACAAAAATTGAGAAGATGCTTATTCCCTTGATGTTGGCTGTTTCAGGCCTCCTGCCATAAGTTTTTTCTGACTTTTATGCAAACTGTTCTTATAGTTTTCACTTTGAAACGGCTTCTTTGTTTTGTCTGCAAAAAGGAAACAGAAAAATGACTGGAGTTGTGGGAGTGATAGAGAGTGCTTTTCAATGAGAAATCTTAAAATTGTAGAGCTTATTCTGCTTAGTTGATCAAAACAGATGAAGTAGTAATTGTGAACATGGTAGAAGCCTTTACCCAGAGACTGTGCCAGGTGCTATGGCAATCTTCACTGCAGCTGAGAAAGGGGGAAAGGGAAGACCCAAAAGAAGGGAGGTTGCAGCCAGATAACTTGAGGTTGGCTTTCAGAGCGTGAGCCACCACTGGAACAGCCTATACCCTGTCTCCCCATGTCTTCAGGAAAATAAGCCTTAAGGGAATACATAAGCTGCATAGCCCAGGTTCTTAAGTTCAGTCGAGGGTCAGATGAGTAAAATGATGTTGTCTGTGTTATATGAGGGGTCAGATTAGGTGATATAATGATACTTTTTGACCTTAAAAGCTATTATTATGTGCCATTATCCATTTCAGATATGGCTAGCCCACATCTGCTACACACAGTTCATGGTTATGATACTACTTGGCTAGAGGAAAAAATGTCAACATTAATAAGTAGAATCTGAGTTTTATGTCTTTGTACCAAATTTATTTAGGGAAATTTCCTGTGGTCTTCTATTTTTAATATAGATATAGGTGCTGACTTTGGTGATTTGTCTTGCTGCCAGATAGAGTTTGTTGAAAGGAGCATAGTGATTAATGGCAAGGACATTTTAAAATTCTTGTGAGGTGGGCTTGGATTATTGTTTTCATTCTTTGAGTTTCACCATATAATGCCTGCTGTCAGAAGATAAGCGGTATGTAACTTAATCAGCACTTGGGGAGAGACCATTAGTGATGAATCCAGGTACTACAGGCAATCATGTAGATGACTGATTAAATAATGTTCTTCTTTCTGTACCAGCATATCACACAAATATCCTGGTGTTGAGTTCAGTTAATGCAAGTAGAATGAGTTTTTGCAAGGTTTTGTTTATTAGGAGAAGAGCAAAAACACGTAGCAAAAAAGATGGCAGAAGAAGGAACAGTATGGTCTTGGTTTTCAGAGGAATAAATTAGGTTGGTTGGGCACTCAAGCTTTTGAAGTGAGGTAGGGACTTAGCAAAGCAAAGGAGACATGACCAGACACATTGAAAGGTGATTCAACTTTGAATAAAGATTTCCCAAGAGTCATTGAGTCAAAATATACTTTAATAGCCTTTGTGTTCTTCAAAGGGGTGATTTAAAACATATTCCAAAATTAAAGTTTTATTGAAATGCAGATACGGATTAGAGTACGTGAAAGTGATTTAGTGCTGGGCATGTTACAGATATATTGCAATTATTCTAAAACAAACTTAAATGCAGCACATCTAGAGTTAAGGTTAACCTTAAAATAAATCAAACATGTTAAGGAATGGAAATGCACCATCAATTTGCCCAAAGAATCTGTACTCTGTTCTGTACTGAGGTTGTGTAATATCTATATAACTATGGTGAGTGAATAATGGAGTTTTATTCTTTTTAAAGTCCTGGAACAGATTAATTTGGTCTTTTAAATGATGTTATCCTCTTAAGTTATGCCTGCAGGGTGAAGTAATGGTTAGGATAGGGTCTGAGGAAGTTTGCTACCAACCCATTTTCTATTGATTTTAGCTCAAAATGACCAATGACCTGATTTGTGAGTTCTCAGAAAATACTGTCTCAGAAAATACTTGTATTCTCAGAAAATACTGTCTCAACTTTCTGTTGGATAGTGAAGATAGTATTCTGTGTAGTTTAGGCTTCGCTTTCAGTGTAGGACTCAAACTACTCTTTATCAGGGAAACTAAGTGACGCTTCTGCAGTGGAAGATGTATAGAATGTTAACATTTGATGTAAAAAATGATTCAGGGAAACTTTGAATCTGAGAAAATTACCAGGGGGATAGAATGAAACTGGATATTTGTCCGAATGTGATATTGAATTGAACCTAACAATGAAGCTTGAAAGGGAGAAGTAAGAAGGAAGAGCGGGGTTAAGAACTGGTCAGACAAATTCAGTGATTTGCTTCTGTTCTGAATGGAAACCCAAGCAAAGCTGATACAGACCTATGTCTCACACAGGAGTGAGAGGGGATAGCAAGTAAAGGCAAGGAATCTCTTCTTGAATATGAGTGGTTGGGTTTTTTAAGTGGGTCAGGGAGCCTGGGTACCATGCTGAGAGGAGTTTGTGAGATGGTACTCAAAGAAGCCGTGAGAAACACCTCCTCGACTGCAATCTAGGGAATATCCTTCTGTAAGGACACTTTCTCATGTTACTGACCTGCGCAAATCCATGCTCCTGGTGGACTCTGAGGTCTGTGAGTTGTGGTAGTGTCCCAGATGACCAGGATGTTGATGGATTTGCTGTGGAAAATGCAGGTCCAATGATATATCTAGAGCCTGACAAAAGCCAGGGCATACAGAAAGCAAATGTCTCACGGGTGAGACTGTGTCTGTTTCACTGGAGCTGTCACTGGAAATAAAACACCTTTCCTTGGGATGAAGGGGGATTTTGGCTTGGTGTAAGGCTGCTATAGTGGATTTAGAGGCAGCAAGGAACTTCACAACCCTACTGTAAGAGTAGCAATAGTACAGGACGCCGAGTCCACCATATGTTCATGTTTAATAGCAGTTTATAAATCTGTGAATTTTGCCTATGGGATATCTAAAGACTCTGGGGTCATGTAAATTGAAACAATGCAAAGTTTATTGTGCATTTAACTTAATTTAAATACCTAGAAACAAGCACAGGGGGATTCTTACCAGTTGCAGTTATTGGTTTTAATAAATACTGTTGTAATTGAATGTGATTTAATAAAAAGTTTATTTCCAGCCTTTTCGAATAGGAGTGCAACTCCCTGAGGGGAAGACAACAGAAGGGAGTTAATCAGAATAACTTTTATTTTAACTCGACCAATATTACTGAGCCACTCTGAGAAGCAGATGGGCATTTGGTTTCATTCATGCTGACTATGAGCTGGATGTTCAAACTTGGTGGTGAAATGGTCCTCATCGAGGAAGTGACGCTTCGGAGCAAGGAGGAGGCTACTTCACTTGTTGACCAATTTCATGGCCTTTTTCATACAAATTAATTGAGATCAGTGGCTCTCCCAGTTGACCCTACTGGCTTTCACAGATCAGAAGAAGCGGTCTGCATGGCTGCAAGTCATAAAGTCATCATAGAATGGTTTGGGTTGGAAGGAACATTAAAGATCATCTAGTTCCAATCCCCCTGCCATGGGCAGAGACACCTCCCACTAAACCAGGTTGCTCAAAGCTCCATCCAGCCTGGCCTTGAACACTTCCAGGGAGGAGGCAGCCACAGCTTCTCTGGGCAGTCTGTGCCAGTGTCTCACCACCCTCACAGGAAAGAATTTCTTCCTAAAAGCTAATTTAAATCTACCCTCTTTCAGTTTGAACTCATTCCCACTTGTCCTGTCACTACAGACCTTGGTAAAAAGTCCCTCTCCAGTTTTCCTGTAGCCCCTTCAGGTACTGAAAGGCTGCTGTAAGGTCTCTCTGGAGCCTTTTCTTCTTCAGACTGAACAACCCCAAGTCTCTCAGCCTGTCTTCATAGGAGAGATGTCCCAGCCCTCTGATCATCTTCATGGCCCTTCTCTGGACTCGCTTCAACAGCTCCATGTCCTTCTTATGTTGGGGACTCCAGAACTGGACNAAGATGATTAAGGGAGTGGAACATCTCCCTTATGAGGAGAGGCTGAGGGAGCTGGGTCTCTTTAGCTTGGAGAAAAGGAGACTGAGGGGTGACCTCATCCATGTTTACAAATACGTAAAGGGTGAGGGTCAGGACGATGGAGCAAAGCTTTTTTCAGTAATGACCAATGATAGGACAAGGGGCAATGGTTGCAAGCTGGAGCATAGGAGGTTCCATGTGAATATCAGGAAAAACTTCTTTACTGTGAGAGTGACAGAGCACTGGAACAGGCTGCCCAGAGAGGTTGTGGAGTCTCCTTCCCTGGAGACATTCAAAACCCGCCTGGATGCGTTCCTGTGTGATGTACTCTAGGTGACCCTGCTCTGGCAGGGGGGTTGGACTAGATGATCTTTTGAGGTCCCTTCCAACCCCTAGGATTCTGTGATTCTGTGATTCTGGTTTATTCAGCTTGGTGTGGTCTTTGATCTTCTGTGATGTAGTGTTATTTCATCTAACAATCTATTTGTGTTCAAAATCCCATTTCAAGTTAGTGGCAAGGCTGGCAATAATTTCAGTTAACCTAGTATTTCACCCGTTGTGGATATCTGTGCACCTAAACACCTGCAGAGGTGCCATTTCTGCACAAGTCACAGTAATCCTAGAGCATTTAAATATATGCAAAAATTAACGTAGTTAAAAATTCTCTTCCTGTTTATGGATTCCTAGGCAAATTATAAACCTGGAGATACACAGGCAATTCCCATGTGTTGTTTTAATAGCAAATTCTCTAAAGCCATCATCAGATTCAGCAAATCTGTATTGTGTTATTCTTAGCCAGCTTGTTTTATTGAAAACACCTGGGTGAAGCTAACAGTTATCTGGCATTGCTTTGATGTTCAGCATCTAAAATATGTCCACTTATTTACGTAGTTATTTAGGAATCAAAATAAACGCTTTTCAGCATAGTATCACTGTGAAGGAAATTGGTGTTTAAGGCATGACTCAAAGGTCACCAATAGATTTTGCCTTTTACAGATGCCACCAGGTAAGTAAAAGGGGTCTGTGGCACAGTATTTGACATATTATTTTACTTTAGATTTTAAGCTGGAATCTTTATTTCACTTAAAACAGAGTAGTTGCCTCAGAGATGGCTTTCATGTTCCATGTTATCAGTCCCTGGCAGTGTTCATGGCCAGGTTGGATAGGGCGTGGAGCAACCTGGTCTGGTGGGAGGTGTCCCTGCCCATGACAGGGTGGTTGGAACTGGATGATCTTTAAAGTCCCTTCCAACCCAAACATTTCTATGATTCTATGATCATGTTGACCCTGTATGCCTGTTGCAGGATCATGGCAAAAAATGGGATCCCTACATTTGGGGTAAGGTCAGAAGAGATCTTTTAGTTCTGTGGCTGTCGTAATACTACCTTTTGCTCAGCTTTGGAAAGTAGTGTGTACAGTTTGTAAATGTAACGGTAATTTCTTATGTGATGAGTGCTCCAATTACAGTGATTTTATCTTACGATGTTTGATTGTGTAATCTTTAGAAAACCATTTAGACATGCTGAAGCATTAGCACCAGGTGTACGGTACCATGAAATCTGTTATAAAACAGCTGTTAGAGGAACATTTGCCAAGTATCTCTAAATAATTGAAAGACTCTGTTAAGAAAATACTTGTTATTTATGCAGTATCACCTTGTGAGAGCTGTGTGCAGTAGCACAGCAGGAGTTGTGGAACTTCAGGGGGAAGTCTTATGCTCTCATAGGTGGGAAACTTTGGTATTGTACGTAATTCACTGGATCTGGTGGACAATTTTTCCTGGAGTTTAATCATTAGTGAAACGGAGCCTGTGAAGTAGTATTTTGGGATCACTGAAGCTTGTGATCCTGCCAGTAGAGGTGGCAAGCAATTATAATAATGTATTCAATGATATATTAATAAATCAGTTATAATAATAAAATAATAATGGATGCTATGATAGTAAATGATAGCATAATGATAGTTACAAGAAGTACATCTGAGCACTATGCTCCTATAACCCATGAGGTCTGGGAGGTGCCCGTGTGCCAGTGTCCTCCTTTGTGTCCACAAGCAATCTGCCAGCTGCAAAGCTTGTTTAAAAAACCCAAAATTTCATGCGAGGTCTGAAAATGCTGCAGAACATGAATAGGAGAATATTTGATAATAACTTCACAAATATTGTCCTCTTACCTCTTAAATGGCCTGTGAATACTGTATTATCATAGAAAGAAAATGAGCTTCAAGATAAAACAAAGAAACAGGCTCTATTAATGCTAAGGAGTCTCTGCAGGCTTCGCTATCTGGGCCAGCTTCTTTGTCTCTTCCTCCCTCAGTGAGTCCATGTCGGTTTATATTTCATCAGATGATACAAATTTTAGTCCTTACAACTTTCTTCCTCTCAGTTCTCTCCTATCATTTATTATTTAACCCTCTAAAGCATGTTATGCCTTGCAAGTTGTCATAAAAAATAACGTTGATTGGTATAAATATTGTATCGTGCAGTTTCTACATTTGTGACCTGGTTTTTGTTGCCCTGGATCACTAAGATACTAAATATTAGTTTAGGTTTAGTGCCTGTTCGGCATAAAGTGATGTACCTGTGTATGCTTAAATTCAACTATGGAATCATCAAGGTTGGAAGAGACCTTTAAGATCATCCAGTCCAACCACCTGCCTACATCACCACTAAACCATATCACCCAGCGCCACATCCAGATGCATGTATTGCAAGCAGGACAGACTTTTTCTTTGCAGATAATTATTTTCTGTGGCAACAGAAATTCTCCAGATTGCTGAGATTTTTAATTTAAAAAGAAAAACAAATAATGTAGTTGAAAAACCCTCAACTTGGATTCATAGCTTTCAGTGGCAACAAGTGTTGTACATAGCACTTTCAGTTAGTTAAAGGAATAGTAGAAGTACAGTATGAAAGAACCTCCATTTGAGTAAAATGTGAAATTTTTTCTGGATGTCAGTTTTTCCCAAGTTTGATCCCCAAACTGATAGATTTATAATGTTTTATTTATGGTGTTTTACTGAGGTTTGGAGACCTAATACAGACTCATGATTTCCATCTTTCCATCT
This sequence comes from Aegotheles bennettii, assembly GCA_013398125.1. Taxonomy (NCBI): domain Eukaryota; kingdom Metazoa; phylum Chordata; class Aves; order Caprimulgiformes; family Aegothelidae; genus Aegotheles; species Aegotheles bennettii. The sequence continues at coordinate 272,901 of VZRW01011426.1, read as the reverse complement.
TGAATATGGAAATATTTCTTCCCTCTGCTTCTACATCAGGGTGAGGTGACCAGCATCAGTAAGAGAGAAGTTTAGTTCCCTATGACTAACATTAAAAATGGTCGAGGCAGACTGTGCTATACAGGGTCCTCTGTTATCTAAAGTGCCAGGTAGACAGAACTATGTATTTATAACTGAAAGCATAAAATGGATTATACTGGAAGAGTGGCATGCAGTAGAGGGACTAGAAAGTAGAGATTACTTTAGGTACTTGGAACGGATCTTTCATCAGAGCCCTGGAATGAAAATCCAAAGATTTAAAAGGTAGTTTGGATTGAGGCCAATAACAACAGTTTATCAGTTTTGTTGGGCTTAAATTAATCTTAATGCAGACAAAGAACTTCCAATAAATTAATCTTAAAAAAGAAAAAAAAAAAGCTCAGCAATATGGCTCACTTCATGTAAGATAAAAAGAAAGGAAGCATTTCTCCTGATAAGACGACAAATACAGAATAATCGTGAAGTTACCTTTATGCACAGCGCTTTGGTTAAGCAGCCTATTTATGGAAGTCACAGGCAATCGGGTTTCTGTGTTACTGTTTTTTACAGATGAATGACATTCAAGTCATCAAAAGAACATTAAATAAGGGTGGGTTTTTTTACGAAATTAATTTGAGTGTGAGGTGACCCCAGGTTCCATTCACTCCATTCATTGGGTAGGTCTGAGTGGCCATGGTGGGGTGATTGGCCTGAGAATATTCTTTCTCAGAGAAAAATATCTTAAATGGAAGTAGAAAAAATACCCTGGTCTTATGATCCTGTGTGAAATCCCTTCCCACAGGAGACTTCCCCAGCATGCAGCATATGCACAAGGATTTGGGAGATGGCAGAGGAGGTGGTTTTGAAAGTCTTAATTCATCCCTATCTTCTCCAGTATTGATGAATGGGAGAAGGAGTTGAAAAATGAAAAAAATTAAAAGTATTTTTGTGATAGATCTCCCCAAACCCTCTTTTTGTTGTCCTCAGGAAGGCCTGGTTTTAACCAGGTGGTTTTTACTCATGGTGAGCAGTCCCAGGTTTTCACAACAGTGATGTTGAAAGTGTTGCTCTTGGTACCTGCAGTTGAAATGAAGGGGGTAGTTTGTGGCTCAGAGATATCACAATCACATTGTTTGCAAACCTAGTGAGAAACTGTAAACTGGGGGCACTGAGCCTGGGCTCAGAGGTTTTTTAAGGTTAATTTATCTTACAGAGGCAAGGGAGATCTTCTCCTGTCCCTTATCTCAAGCTTCCTTTCTGCATCCTTGTTGGGAGACCATAGTGTAAGCTTTGAGAAACACTGCTGGAAGCACTCAACCTCTTATTTTTTCTCCCAACTTGGAGATGGTTTCCTCTGGAAATCTTCTTTCTTTTGTACAGATTCTCTTTATCTCTCTTTATCTTAGAATCATAGAATGGTTTGGGTTGGAAAGGACCTTAAAGATCATCTAGTTTCAACCCTCCTGCCATGGGCAGGGACACCTTCCACTAGACCAGGTTGCTCAAAGCCCACTCCAACCCAGCCTTGAACACTGCCAGGGAGGGGGCAGCCACAACTTCGCTGGGCAACCTGTGCCAGTGTCTCACCACCCTCACAGTATAGAATCATAGAATAGTTTGGGTTGGAAGGGACCCTAAAGATCTGACGAATATTTCAGGAGAATCTGTGCGAAAGAAAGGGACTTGTTAGCTGAGAAGCATTCCCTGCTCTTCTGAACCACACACCGTCATCCTGTTGTCTGAACTGTAATTGTTCAGCGCTGCTGTTGCTTAGGGAGCAGATTGCATGCTCAGCATCCTTAGAGTTACAGATTGTTTCTCTCCATTCCCCAATAGCTCGAGGATATCAGCTTTTCTAACATAGCTGATTTTTCACTACAGCAGAGACCAAGATTTCCACACCACTTTCTCCATAAGATCTCTAGGATGACAGTGCACAGCATTTTGTGTTCATCTTATTTTTGCTAAAATATCCATATGATAGAGTGTATGTGTGTGTGTGTGTGTTCGTTTATCTGTGTCTCTAGGGACTGTCTATTAAAGGAAAAAGTGCAGAAGAGCCAAAAAGAGGGACTGAATATCTGGTATGGTTTCTCTTGAGATTTCCTTCTCTTCTATTAACCTTTCCACCACAACCACTTTTGTATTGCTGGTCTTAATTAGAATTTTGCATGGAGCTATGGAAGGAGCGTATCTATCCCCCAGTTGATTCCTCCATCTGATTTGGCATCCAGAAATACGTTTCTTAGGAATTAATTATAATTGCTTTTGATGGAAAGCCAACTTTTTTCATGTGTTAACTGTTAATTCTTAGCTTGTTTCACATGTGATTAAGTAATGATAATAAGCTTGAATGCAAGCTTTCTGTATGTTTGTGATTTGTGTGGTTGTATTTTGTACTTCAGACTTGGTGTGGCTAGGGCATGTTTGTGGCCAGCACGGAGATGCATGCTTTGAAGGGGTAAGAAGACAAGATAGTATCTAGAGAGTCTTTTGGAGTTAGAGGAGCTGAGGAGTTGATTAGCGAAAGGTTGAAATTGTTATTTTTTGAACTGCATGGCTAGTATTTAGCTTGCTCTGTAGCATGTGTCTCCCTAGCTGTATCCAGGTTAGAGAAGTGAAGTGCATTGCTGCTGTTCCTTCTTTTTGCTCTTCATTAAAGTGTCATTTCTCAACAGACTGAGGTGACAACATGAGCACCTCATTTCTCATGGGGTTTCTCTGCCCTAGGGATGGTACGTAACATGCAGCTCCTGGGTCAGGAAAAGGCTGTAACCTCTTCAGGAACTCATCACGAGAGGCTCGCAGAGTAGTGGATTTTTCATTTTGCTGCTTTTGTCTTTGTATCCTTTTGGTGTGCCTGTTATTCCACTTTCCAAGAGTAACTCCTTGTGCTGGAAACCATGTTTTTAATCTTTGTCCTTCTCATGACAGCCCAAGATATCATACAGGTTCTCCAAGACAGGTTAAAACAACTTTTAGACTCTTTATAACTGTGCTGCTGGAATTATTTGTGACTGTCAGGAAAAAGACTTTACAGGGTGATTTTATTCTGAAAAGTGATTTTGTAATAAGAGCCCTGTAGCTGCCCAAGCACATTTCTTTGTCAAATTCACTGAGCTTACAAGTGGAGAAGTGCTTTTCCTCCTGCCGGTTTTAAAACCCATCCCAGTGCCAGTCAATATGTGGATTGTTTTCAACTGAGACAGACAGTTTGACAAAGTCATGGTGGTTTTGAGTAAAGAAGACAAAAGCTTTTCTTTAGCTCAGTGAGCAGAGCTGCATATAGGCTATACCTCCCAGGATCCCCCTGCTAGCCTCCTCATAAATGGGCAAAAAGTAGGTAGAAGATGTCCTGTTAATGTCGAACACTCATTTGTGCTATTAAGGTGATGGGATTTTTAGAAGCACCCTGCAGTGAAGTGTAGGAGTCCCAGAAATTCTGTGTGGGTAGGTGTTTTGTGCAGGTATAAATTGCAGGTTATTATGAGGAGATGCTGCTGGGAGGCAAATGGTGAAGGCGAAATGCAGCAGACCTCCGGAGCAACTATGGCAAGGCAATCGTTTGCAAAAAGTTCCAGTGCAACCATGCAGTTACAATTCAGCTGGTGCTTGGAGAGGGGCAGTCAACAAGGATTGAGAAATCATCACTTGGAGTCCATCTTTTGGGTCCAGCATGATTTCCTTTCAGCTAGGTGTAAAGCTATCCTGTTTCTCTTCCAGACACTAAGCAGCCAAAGGAAGAAAGACCACATTTTGCATTTAGTTGCTGGACAGTTTTTAATCAGAAGAACCAGAAACTTGTCCTGTTTCAAGTACTGACACTGTGGAATTTAAACAACTGAACCTTTAGATGATAGTTTACGGTACTTGCACTTTAATCTGACTGTGAATCATGTACCTTTGAATTGAGACTCAAGGTAATGCTTTTTTGGTCTTTGTCAGCTAAGTTGGGCTTCTGACAACTAGTGAGACAGTTGAGAAGAGGATTTGGTTTTGTTTCATCCCATCTGTTGAAGCTTTTTGTTTCTTCCTTACCTCATCTGGGGCAGTTGAGGACTTGACTTGGAGTCTGAAAAAAAGAGGTTAATTGAACTGTCTGGAAAACCCTGCTGGACTTGGGAAGTTCAACTTTAAAGGTGCCCAAAAGCTTGGGTGCCCAAAAGCTTGGCGGTTGGACTCGGTGATCTTGAAGGTCTCTTTCAACCTTGATGATTCTATGATTCTAAAGAAGTGTCTTACAAGAGCAAAGAAATAAAAGAGGTTCTTAGACTTAGAAACTTCCAGGGAAGCCATGAAGCCAAATACACTGTTGGTTTCCATTCTGTGATCAGCCCTGTCGAAAAGGCGTAAAAATAATGAGTTCTGAATAAAATAAGCATTAATTCTCTAAACTTAATCATCTCACTGGGAAATGCTCTCCAGTGCCTGAGATCACCCTGAGCTTTAGCCCTCACCTGAGAACTCGTGAACTCAAGCTAGGCATAGAGGAAAGGTTTTTCTGTCTTATGTTGCTTTGGTTTTGTGCCTAGGTTTTAGTCTGATAGGGTGAACTGATTGTCTTTATCAACTTTCAACCTTTTCTGGTAAGAAGTGTGCTCTTGGTGGAAGAGACATGGTCTGGGATGAGACTAGTGTGTTGTGGACTGCTACCAGCCACAACAGGGGGTGATATTGCCAGGAGTTTGGTGTGGGCTCTCAGTCAAGCTGAAAAGTTGAGTTAGGAGCTGGTAATGTTCCATAATGTATGAAAATGGCCATATTCTATGAGACCAAACTCGGATGTTTTACCATGGGCAGCACATACACAGGGAATAATCCACGTGTAGAGCAGAGGTCTTCTTGAGTCAGTGCTAATTATAAATGGTGGGACAAATACCGTATTGCAGGAGGAAGAGTTATGATTTTGAGAATATTGTGTTTTTAAAATAATGCTTAAGAGATGATTAGGAAGCCATAAAAAATTACTGGAACCTGGATGTGGCTAATCGCCCGATCCCACTTAATGGAGGTGGATTAATTTTCATGATCAGCAACCTGAACTAACTCAGCATTTGTGTAACTTCGCAGGTTATCTTCTAGGAGGTGAGAAGGGGAACTGATAACAACCTTTTCTTCCTGAGTTTAGATATTTGTTGTTCTGTATTTGTGTGCAGCAGGTTATCAGGGGGAGGGTTTTATGGGGTGGTGCTTCCTTCTGCCCATGATGAAGATGGCATCCCTATTCAGGACCTCTCGAAGTCAGGCTCTGGGGAGCACTTATCAAGTCTTCTGTCAATTACTGTATCTCCTGTGCACACTCTGTTAGGCATCCTCATTTGCACATGTGCTACTGGTTTATTTAGTGTGATGCAATTGCTTACAGTGTTTGTACTGTTTTTCAAAGCCCACATAAATGATCCTGCTCCACTAGATCTGCTACGGTAAATACCTATTCAAGTGTCTTGTCTTTCACCTTGAATGTCTTTTATCACTGAAGAAATTTAATTCCTTGCTCTGCTTTTCTTCATTATCTTTCTATTCCTTCTTTAACCACTTCAGCCCAGTGAGCCTTCCCCCCTTTGGGGGAAACGTCTCCTTTTTGTGGTTATCATCTGTGCTCTGTCCAATGCCAAAGTTAACCCCTGTCTCTTTGCACCATGGAGAAAAACCTTCCCCTCACCTCCTTGCCATATCTGCCTTTTTTTTTTTTTCAGTTTTGCACCTTAAGAAAAATATATTTAAGTGGTTATGATTGTTGTACTTATATCTGTCTGTGGTCCCCATTCCTCTCCACCCCATGTGAGAGAGACATTGTGAATAAAACCCACTTGTAAATTGGTATTTTAAGAGTTACACCGCTAGTTCCTTTCTGTTCTCATTTTAGCCATGTCCCATGTTCTATTCCAGCTGTGTCCTACCTGTATGACCAGCCTTTGGTCCTATAGCTGTCTTCTGCCATTTAACTGGGGAAGTCTCCAGTGTTTTTTTTCACCTCCTCCCCCAGCATGTCTCTCTCTTTTCAGTCTGATTCCTGCTCTGGTGACATTTTCTCCATCACTCTTATCCTGGATTAAGGAGTTTCATTTATAATCACACCTCCAGCATCTCCCTTCAGGTCCCTCAAACAGGTTTTCTGGGGAATTTCATAATTTCTTCTGTGTCCTCCTTGTCACTGAAGGTACTAGTCAGGTCACTAGTAACTTTTCCTTTCATCACATCATCTCAGATAACATCTTGCTAATCTACCTAACGTGTTCAACTTTCCTGCTTGGACTTTGGAGTACTGTGTTCTCTTGGGTTACAGCTTACTTTTTCAGCTCTCTTAATCTTTCATTATTGGAGCAAGTCCGGAGGAGGGCCACGAAGATGCTCAGAGGGCTGGAGCACCTATCCTATGAAGACAGGCTGAGAGAGTTGGGGTTGTTCAGCCTGGAGAAGAAAAGGCTCCAGGGAGACCTCATAGCAGCCTTCCAGTAGCTGAAGGGACCTACAGGAAAGCTGGAGAGGGAATTTTTAGAAGGGCATGGAGTGATAGGACAAGGGAAAATGGTTTCAAGCTACAGGAAGGTAGATTTAGATTGGATATTAGGAAGAAGTTCTTTATTGCTAGGGTGGTGAGACTCTGGCACAGGTTGCCCAGAGGAGTTGTGGCTGCCCCCTCCTTGACAGTGTTCAAGGCCAGGTTGGGTGGGGCTTTGAGCAACCTGGTCTAGAGGGAGGTGTCCTGTGGCAGGGAGGTTGAAACTAGATAATCCTTAAGGTCCCTTCCAACCTTTTCTATGATTCTGTATTATTCTATAATTTACCACTAGGAAGTTAAGCTACAGTGTGCTGTAGTGATGGTTCTGTCTGAAACATCAGTTTAATAACACAATAAAAGGCATTTTTGTTCCCGTGTCTGTTGGTGATAAGGAAATAGTTTCTCTCAAGTTAATAAATTTTAATTAAAATTGCATACAGTGATTTAAAAACAGCATTTTGTTCGTAATCATTGTCAGCTCTAAGTCAAGGAGAGAAATTTAGCTGGCTAAGATTGGATAAAATTTTTCTTTTGAGTCTTCAAATTCATTACAGAAAAATTGAACTGAGACCTTTGGTGGAGGCTGATATGATGCAGTAAGGAATTGCTGTAAAATTAAGAAAAGTCTAACTTTCATTCAGCATCCTCCAGACAGGAGATGCTTTTTATTGGCCATTTCCTTTGGGAATGTGCTCATTACAGTAACCATCAAAATAGGAGTCTTTCATCTGGAGGCACTGCTTATGTGTGCTATCTGGCTGTTGGGGGAATGAGATCTTTAATTAGTTCAGGATATAAAATATTGCACATATTTTCCCTCCATCTCCTCCTTTGTTGCTGGGGTCAGTAAGTGCAGCTTTGTTGTAGTTGCGGTTGTAATGCTGTTGTCCTTGACTAGTCATAGCACAGTTTTTTTCCCTGTAAACTGTCAGGATATATTTTTGCATTCTGTAAATAGCATAAGAAATTGTATCCTGAAGTTGATAATAAATATATCAAGTGTGAACAGTGATCTAGTTGACACATATACGATATCATGACCAGTGGAGAAGTTTTATAGCTGCTCTCACAGGAGACTTTTAAAAACAGAGGGTGAGATCTGTTCTTTTTTCAGAGGGCATGAGAGGTTTAGCATTGGTGTGAATGCTGTTATGTTTTCATGCAACATTTGCTAGAGGTTATTGCCATAGTCTTAATGGAAATCCAGGCAAATAGACTTCTCAGGACTGGTATGTGTTGTTCCTCTGTCAGTGTAGTAAATGCAGATGGCAGCAAGTCAAAGTCACTGCTTCTTATAGCCAGACAGTGCTTAAACTAGAAGGGTTGGGAGGATAAAATAAGAATATACCATACTTTGTTTAGCCTGGGTGCTATATAAATCTAGTTCAGATCTTAAAACAGAAGATGTAAAGGGATGCTGTTGCTCTTTGAGAAATTCTGGAAAACCTTTTCCCAAACGTGACACACAGAGGTCTCAGAAGGTTGGCTGAGTAGGATGCAGTAGGAGGGCACAGCTCTTCCCCTTGGCCAAAGAGTAGTGACCAACAGTGTTTTGGGGTAGAAATTCTCTTTCTTTGCGCTTTTATGTGAGACCCGCCATGAACAAACATTCTTCCCTCTCTTGACTTGCTCTCTTGAGCTCCTCCTTCGATCCCTTGTGATCTTCTTCAGTTGCTGTGCTTGCCACCTCGTTTAACCCTGTTTTCTCTCTTGGCATCACTTCAACTTTCAGATCCGCCTTTGTGTCCCTGAACTGGGAAAAAACACACAATTCTCAAGCATATCTGCTGCTGCCAGGCTCCCCTTCTCCTTTTCTGTCCTACCCAAGCTCCTTATTCCTGCTCTGTATTCTGGCTGACTTCGTTTTCCTGCTGCCAACTCTCTCTTTTCTCGTTAGTTTCTGCCCTCTGTGCTCCACTGAGATTACAGTTGACTAAAACCACAAATTATCACCTCCTGGCCAAATCCCAAAGCGTCATGCCTGTCCTTGGCCTTGGCTTGTTTTTGTATTCACTGCAGTTGACCCCTCTATCCCCTTCAATTCACTCTTTTTCTCTGTAGCTCTTGGCAGCTATGATTACTTCGAAGAATGGCTGGTGCCTCTTATCTCTAAGCGTGTTGTTCAGCAACTGCCTTGGCAGCTGCGTCTTCTCCGTATGCCCCCCATCTTACTATTTAGCAAAGCTACAGCCCCAGTTACTTTCCTTCTCCCTTTCTGGTCCTGATCACTTAGAAATTTCATGTGTTTTATTGCATCAGTTTGTCTTTCTATGCTGGCTACTCAGAAATAATACCCTTTAATATAGAAACTTCCATTCCAGTTGGAATGGAAATTGGTATCTATTCCCAGACACCCCCTGCTAGTTCATTTGCAAGTTGCTGCAATCAGCTTGTATGTTATTCCTTCCTGAAATTCCTATTTTCTTCTCTATCACAGGGAAAAAAGCAAAACAAAACCCAACTCTTTTCTTTGACTGAGCAAAGGTAGGTCATTAAAGGTTACTGTAGGATTTACCTGCTGTAGCACTTCCAAAATGCCTGCATGTATCTCCCACCCTTAGTGCCATATTGACCTAGTGATCTCTGGAGTCGATATAGAATATATTTTGTTCTTTTGCTTGGTTTCCGATTACCTCTTTCATACAAAATGCTGCTTAAAAATCAGTAACAGAGCAAGGAGTTGAAGTTATATTTCAGAGGGTTCATTCAGGTTAAATGCAGCCTCTGCTTCTGCAGTCTTACAGTAGAATGAAAAAAAAAAGAGACAACTTCAAAGCAAAACAGGCAACAAGTTTGTGTAAGGGTAATGGGAAAAGGGTTTGCAAGAATGAACAAAGCACTAATGAGATTATATATTGAAATGAGGCACTTGAAGAAGTGCCATTGCACATATGTACGGTAGACTCATTTGTAGGATTAAACCACGTACGTGAAATGTTGATGATGTGAAAAATGGTGTAAAAGATGTCAGAACCAACTCGATTAACAGTGTCCCTGCTCTGTTTTCAGGAGCCTGCAGGGTTCAGGATGACAGACCTTCCAAAGTTCTCCTTAAATACTTGATTTCTCTGAGGGTTCACCTCTGTGGTGTTACTTACAGATTTCCAGCAATGTTCAAAATCTAATAATTTTACTGCAGCAGTAACAACACATATTGTAGAGATTGTTGGATAATAATGACAGTAAAAAGTAATTCCAGCAATGTATTCAGTTTATGAATGACTAGTGTAGTAGCTTAATATTGCTGCTCTGCTGGAAACCATGTAAATGCCTGATTATCTATACCTATTAAAAAACCCCAAACAATTATTTATAGCAGAAATAAAAATAAAGCATCTGTTCATCACGGGGGAAAATGCACCCTGCATTGTGCTGTTACAGGCCAAACATGTATTGAGATTTCTGCAGTCTCCAGTCTTTTAATCATCTGAGTTAATAGCTTGTGCCGTTAGCCTACATGAGCTCAAGGGAGGCTTCCCCTCTGTGGTGCAATGTTGTGTGGTGAGGCGTGTTTACCCGCTTTTGTAAAACTTGATCCATTTTTTCCCGTTACGCAGCTGAACATGTGTTGTAGCAATTTTTGCCCAGTCGATCAGTTAAACTAAAGATGCACTGGTTAATAACGTGGGAATTTTGTACAGTTCTTATGTTCAGTCAGGATGTCAGTGCCAAAGTTAGTAATGTGTGTGTGCATGTTTGTTTTGCCTTTTTTAGGCTTGTTTTGTCTGTCTGTTTTAAGAATTAGCAGATGTTTCATTTGATTCATGATGCTGGATGTCACCTCCTGGTACTGGTGTTTTAATTAGGTGGCACCAGATGCTTGTTTGGTAGCGAGCGAGTTGAGGCGCGCTCATGCCGGGAATGCCAATGTCGTCGCAGTGCTGTTTCCGCTTCCCCGCTTGTTTTGTCCTCAGAGAGATGCTTTCTGCAGTGAACATCCATGGTCTCTCCTCATTCTCAACCTCTGCTTTGCTCTTTGCTTGTGCCTTTAAGTCCCTTGCAAAGACTGTTCTGACAGGCCTTGCTTGATGTGTCCCAGTGCATTGCTGAAAAATTACCGACCAGCCAGGGTAATGCTGTCGGGGTCTTCCCAGGATCTTCTCTGATGGTGTGGAGGATAGAAACCTTGACAGCACAGTTCCTCTTAGAATTGCAAACTGGGATTAAGGCAAGGTCTGTGCTGCTGTTCAGTGGCATGGTCACAGTGCCAGTTAACAGAGATCCTTTCAACTAACGTGTTCCCATGCCAACAGCTGTCTTGACCTAAGCCTTTGAGGATCAACTTGGGCATGCAAACGATGGGTGACATGGTCTTGAGGTGGGATTCATTGTGGCCATCGGACATCCAGACAGAGGGAGACAGCAGGAGTAATGAGCACTGAGCACAGTGTTCAGCTTATAAATGGCTGTAATATAAAGTTTAATATTCTGCTCAGCTGGGAGCCACGTAGGTACCTGATTGTTGGTGTTGCTCTGTGTGTGAATGGCACCCATGTATAGCAAAATACTCCTTGCTTCAGTTTTTGGAGACTCTACTGCAAACAGGGAGAAGAGATGGTTTGCCTGTCACCGTCTTTCAGAAAGTAAGATAGAACAGCCCATATTTCTTGTTCCTGGATATATCTAGACATTACTCAAACTGTTCCAGCCTCTTTGGATGCCTTTTTCTGCCTTGGACTGACCCCTGGGAGTCTCTGGAGAGATGCCTGGTGCTCACTCATGCGGTGGTGTGGCTGTGCTGCCGCTGGGCAGCCTTCGGGCATGGCTTCCCTGCAGCGGTTCCTTCAGCCTTCTCCAGAGATTACTGCGCAGCTATCAGTCTATCAGTAGTACCAAGCCTTAACCTTAAATTAAAGCTGTCTGGGGTATGTCAGCACTATTTGCAGTCACACCTCTGGAGTATGAAATAGGAGTGTGCTCCTTCAGACGTTTTGACTGTGGAGCTTTCCAGCCTAGTCCCTTGTATGACGGTTTTGAATGAAAAATTTTCCTCTTGGATGTTTGCCTTCAGTATCCCAGTGAATTTGTGTTTTACTTGGTCTCACTGGCACAAACATTCAGTCGTTTAGAATAAGCATGGAATGATTAATCTATTTATTTTGAGAGATTGAATGCCTGACCGCAATACGTTTTCTTAAATTTTACAGTTTAATAGTAGCCTGGTGTGCTGTATTGAATTTACTTTACTGCTCCAAGAGGCTAAGATATTACTGTTTGGTTCTCTCCTGCTTTATTTTAGCATTACTCCATGAGATTAAAATTACTGCTTGGTAGCTGGAGCTTTACTTTTTCCCTTCTGTTGTATTTCTGACTCTCTGATCCTGGGTTAAATGGGTGCAGAAGCACCTGACTGCTGGGAGTTTTATTAATGTTTTCAAGACTTCTTGAAATGATGTTGTATAAAGTCTAACTATTTTCTAAACAATGCTATCCTTCAAAAATTCCTGTACACTGTCTCTCTGGGGAGGGTGTTCGATCACAAACCACCACATTTGAAATTATTCTACTTGAAAGTAAAAAATGATTGACTGCTAAAAGCTGCCCTATATGTTTTCTTCCCACTGGCCCTGTCATTCCGTACCCTCCCAGGGTCAAAATAAATCTAATTCTACCTTGTAGCAGAAAAAGCAAATAAACTCAAAGATATTATTATTTGTTATTAGGTTTTGGTTCTCGCCACGGTGTAAGGTAAACTCAAGTTTAATGGAGCAGACTTACCTGTTCAGGACTATAGTTTTGAACTGTGCTTTCCCAAGTAAGCTTTCCTGAAGGACCCAATATTTATCAAGCGTGCTGTCTGAGTTTTAGTGCTCAGTGCTGGACAAGTGGACACTTTACATCTCAATTAAGAATGGAAGATAAATGGATGGCAGTAAATGGAGGTCATAGGTTAGAGACATTTAATGGAAGAAATGGAAATGAAAATTGGAAAACAATCTGAGGGATCTCAAGAAGATAAGAGTGAAGGAAAGTCAATTAGAGGGAGCCATGCTTCCTCCTGTGCTTGGATCTGGGATAATTTCCTGGGTTTTGTTTGGTTGGGTTTATTGCTTCCACAGTCAGCAAAGCTTCATTATAAATAAATAATTAAATCCAACTTTACGATTGGCTCATAACTGATGCATTTCAAACAGGGAAAATATAATCTCAGTTTCAGAGTTGTGTATAAATAGACAAATACACTCTTTCTATCTTAAATGCAGCCTATTGATTTACCCTAGGCAAAACCCACATTGATATTACTGAGTGTTTAAGCATAAAATACAAGGACATTTTTAAAAGGGAAAATATTCATAAATGCAAATTCAAATGCTAAGTGTTTATGAAAGGTTTGAACTGCATATGATGATGGATTTATAAGGCAATCCATGCAGAGAAAGCATACTATGCATTTATGGTCTGGCCATTTACAGAAATTAAAATAAATCACTTTTCCTTTTGCTCTGTTTCATTTAGAATATATCTGTGTGCAAGTGTGTGTGCATGTGTTTTTATACATATATCTCGCTGTACATATCTACAACATTTCACCAAGATGAGTAAGTGTGATAAAGTGATGGAAGTTACTGCAGTTCATAATGAGCACATAAGGGTTGTGTCCACAGCAAAGCCCTTATTTTCTGTGTCTTATTTCATTAGGGCTCCTGCTTGTGGTTTCCCTCAAGGGATCACTCGGCCTATATTGGTACTGCAATATTTCATTATTTCCTTTATCAAGACGTTGACTTACCCCGCCTCTTTAGGGAGGTTAGTTCGCCTCATCGTAAAACACTCTAAAATTGAGCTGCTGCAGTTTATGTGCCTGCACGTATACACCAGCTGGGGAATGCAATACTTACTCCTATGGAGTGCATCTGAGCCTTGCCCTGACTGAGCAAGGGATTGTCTGGGTGGATGCCAACATCTCAGCACACCTTGGGTGCCAGGCTGCCCACTTAGCTTTCCAGTGTCTTGGCTAGAGCCATGGCATCTCCTGGAAAAGCGGGCAGAGAATGCCATGACTTTGGAGGACTCTGGTGGGATAAGGGTCTGAGTTTTATGTCTTACATGAAAGGCTACACTTAGGAGAGCAGCAGCCACAGTGCATTTATTTGATTCACTCTGTTCAGAGCCACAAGGAAGCACCCACCGAGTCGCTGGCACCGTTCCCAGTGATCACGGTAGGGTTGTCTGCGCTAAGGCTTTTATCATACTGCTCTGATTTGCCACGGTCTCTTGTGTATCTCAGCTTCCCGCTCCCTTCTGTTTTCTTGTCTGAAGAAAAGTATCCTACCTGTGGAAGATTTTTGAAGATAAATGTCAAACTATTGCTACACGGAGATTAAAAGAATGGTACTTTCCACCAATATACTCCAGCGTATTCCCATGTACTCTTTGACCCTCGGATTTATTATTGCACAGAGTATGGAGAGTAAAACAGAAGTATAATTAGGGTCTGCTTGTGCAGGGTCTGTGCTAGGCTTGCCATTGTAGCCCCAGCTCCATTTCCTCTATGCAAGGTAGAAAATTAAAGTTCTGACTATCTTAATGATCATGTGCAGTTTTTTCCTGCAGTTACCGTGAGGTTGCTCAAGTGGTCTTGGAAAAAATAGAGCATGGGAATTAATTTTAGTTATTCTACTTTTTGCAGTCACAGCTATGGCTGTAGGTAAGGTGCCTCTCATGCAAAGCTTGTAGCTGTCCGTAAGACCTTCCTATTAGAAGATTGCTTAGAAGCATCTGGGGTTGCTCTTGGCAATTTCTGTGGGTAATTTTGCCATACTTAAAGAGACTCCGCTTAGTTGTGAGTGATCTTTGAACACTGATAACTATTTTTTGAGAAAGATGTATGCTGTTGGGGTAGATGTTGGAAAATGAGAGAAGGAAGTTCAAAGAAAGTTGTGGGAGCAGCCTTCTGTCTTCTACACAAAAGAAGACCATTAAAAAAACCCCAAGGTTTTATGAAAGGTGAAAGTATTCAAATTGCATTCAGGGTAGAATTTTTGGGCCAGTCAAGTTGTACAAAAGGTGACTTAGAATTTCTAAGTAGGCAGCTCCTCAGCCTGCTCATTTGGGCTTCAAAAGAAAGACTAAACTCTGCAGTTACTTCAATAGTGCTACAGTTACATTCAGCATAAGGACTGGATTGTCCTGTCCTGCCCTTTCTACTAGTTCTGCAGGTCTGCAAATTCAGGTCTCAGTTAATGAAAGAGCCAGACCTAAGTTCATCAGTGACCTTCTAGCTTGCCAGCTCAGATGAGGGCATCAGGAGTTTGCTGTGTGGTTTGTGGTACAGATTAGTAGAAATCAGCTTCTCAACTATCAGTTACCAGCTGTCCACAGATGGTTGTGGCCCTCCTTGGGGTAATATCGGAATGACAGCATGGATGAAAATACGGTATCAGTGTGGTTGCCCTGCAGAGGTTCAGCATCTATGCAAAGGGTGTCTCATGGGGACTGTTTTATCAAAGGTCATGAAAGGTCCAGGGTACAAGACCTATTGTGCTTAGGAGTGTGACCAGAGCTGCTCTCATGTCTGTTCAACCAGGGAAACTGAATTCCCATCCTTCCTGAAATGAACAGCAAGAGATGTTCCTAGTCTTTTTGACGTCTACAGGTGGTCTGAACTCAGGTTTGGCCCCCAGGTAACCCCCTTGTATTTTTTTCCGCTGTAGTCATCTAAACTCTGGCCCGGAGCAGAAGTAGCAGCTTGAGGTGGTTTTACACCCTCTGGAGATAAAGGATGGAAGGGGGCATCTCTTCCTCAGCCTCTCTAGAGAAGAGAGAATCTCTAGATCCCTCATGGATAACCTGTGAAATAGAGTCCAAACTTAAGTCCACCCCTCGGTCATGGGCCCACCGGTACGTGGCATCTCTCCCTTGGTGACCTGAAGTGTCATGAGCCCACCGAGCTAATACCATACATTTAAAAGTGTACTTAAAAAATGAAAGGCTTTGCTTCTGGGCACCCTAAAGCAGTAGTCCTGATTCAAAGCAAGTCACCTCTTTTTTGACATGCTGGCTGTTGTGTACCCTGGCCCCTGTAGGCAAATCCAGTGTGATACAGAGGAAAAACTTACATTTTCTAAACCTAAAGAGAGTCCTGCAAATGGGTCTAGATAAAACTTCTGATTTTAGTGCATCCAGTCTGCATTTCACAGTGAAACATGAAGTGTGTTGCCTTGCAAAACAGCCGTGTTCTGCTATAGCATTGTGGACAATATTGATGAAGTATGTACTGCCTGGAGAGCCCTTACCCACTAGAAAATTTGCTCAAAGAAACACAAGGGCAATTGATAGTACTTACAGAGCCACAAGGTGGGCTGCCTGAGAGCCTCTTGTAATCTGAGATTTTCTTCTCAAGCACAGAAGGAGACCAGATTGTTCACTGCCTTCCACCCCTTCGGTACATCTCTCCTGGAGCTCAGGCTGGGCAGAAGCAGTGGATGTTGCTGCAGGCTCACCAGTGGCCACAGACAGCAGACGTGCTGCTTCTAATGCCTTACACACATCTCCAGAATGGGCTCTTCAGTTTCTTGCTCACCCTCGTATGTCACAGGGGGAAGACACCAGCAAGCTGCTGGCTCCTTACCATAGGAAAAGCGAGTTGAAATGACTTTCTGGGCAGCTGGGATCTGCATCGTGCTCTGTGGGCACCCACCCGGGCAGTGCTGGGCTGCTCCACACCTGGCTCATGTCAGGATGTTCTGCGTGCTTGGGAACCACCTGCTTCTCTGTATTCAGTGAAATTTCTAGTTTGAATTGCAAATTACCTTCCAGGGAACGACATGATACTTTTCAACAACCATAGTTTTTTTGATGAGGATTTCAGGGTGAGGAAGGAGCTGTTTTTTTGTTAGGTGTATTTTCTCGCCTCTGTGGGGATGCCAATGCAGAGGCTGTTGGGACAATAAAAGAATGACCATGGGAGTGGGGGTGGGCAGGTTGGGAGTGCTGTGGCAGCCCAGCACTATCCAGTGAACCTCCTCTTTCCAGGCTTCTTGGAGAAAACAACTGAACAGTGTTCACAAATCTGTAGATTTTAAGGCCAGAGGACACCAGATCCTTTGCTTTCATCCCTTTTATTTTACTATTATATATCACTTTTTCACCTCTTTATACTGAGTAATTTTTTCTGACTGAAGCATAGCATACATTTGCTATGAAATGTTTCTCCCCCAACAGCTTGTAGCCCTCATTTGCAGATATCTAGATATAGGAAGAAATTATTCCAGGAATTAATCACCTGCTTTAGAAAAAATAAATAATAAAGAAGGGTATCAAGTTGATTACTAATTTTATTTTTCCTGGCTTCAGTTTCCAATCATTAGATGTTAACTCTACCTTATCTTCTTAGATTAAAGAGCCCTTTACTTCCCAGTAATATTTCCCCATGAACTTTACATGGATTTTCTAATCAAGTTGCCTCTCCATCTTCTTTTTAATAAGCTTGACAAATGGAAATCTTAAACTCTCTTACTGGAAATCATTGTCTCTACTCCTCATACTGTCTGAGAAGCGTGCTTTTTTTTACATCTTCTCCAGTTTTTTTGACATACTTTGTAAAGTAGATTCTGGAGCCATGAATGTACCTCCAAGCAGAGGAAACATGGCTGTGGGGTTAAATGGTGCTCCAGTGCTGGCTCTGTGCATCATGCTTCCCTCTTCCCTGCAGTGTTCATGTTTAAGTGCAGTGTGGCTGTTAAACCCCTTTTGGATGTGCTTTTTGTCTTCTTTTTTACTGCTCCCCTGGGTTTATGTTTGGATAGAGAGAAAGATAAAGGCAGATTTCAGGGTTAATGTTGTTACTCATTTCATAGGACTGCTCGTTTGCTGTGGGCTGAAAGCAGCAGCAACAAAGGGGGGAAAAAAAGAGATTACACTATTTCCAATACAATATATATAACTAAAAGGTGAAAGACATTTAGTACATGGAATATTCCTGAAAGTCCCTTGTCTGCTCTGGCCAACCATCCCAGCCCAACACAGCAGTGCTGCGATCCATCAGAAGAGCCAGTACCCATTCATGTTGTGCTTGAGCCTAGGTAAGGCCAGCATTGCCTTCCTCGGTATGAGGGATCACTCACTCTCCAGGGCAGTTCTACAGCTGAAGCAGATCAGCACAGATTTTGCAGAAGGGTTCCCAAAATAATCTCTCATACTGTAGGCAGTACAAAAAATACAGAGCCCTGTGTAAAGGAAGAGGACCCTGCACAGAAGTCCCTTGCCAGGACTTTTATCAGAATCCTTTTGAGCATCCTTTGCCTTTTTTCTCTGTCTCTTTTCCTGCTTCAGCTTTGCTCTGCTTCTGATCTTGTTTCTAAAATAACCAGGAGCAAACCCTTCTTTTTAAAATACCTTCCCATTCCTCCTGACAGAGGACACATGGGTCAGACTTTGATCTCTTTAATAATCTACTAAAGAGGATATAGAGAAAATCTGGGTTACTCTGGGCATTAGCCAGACCCTTTGAGTAAAAATGCCTCTGTACAAACAGGTTATTATCAAGGTTTAACAGCTTTAATTGTTGGTGCTAACAATGTGAGGATTTCTGCTGGTACCATCCCCACGTTCAGTTTGGTTGGGAAGGCTGCAGAGGTGGGCATAAGGCATACAAGAGTTTTGGATCCCAGTGGTGTTCAGAAAACATGGCAGAGGGATAAACACATATAGAAGAGTTACAATACTGGAGAAAATTCACGGGTTGTAATTCATGTGTGGCTGGAAACCCAGGAGCCACAAGTGCTTTACAGAAAAAGAGAAAAAAAAAAGCATAGTCAGTAGAGTGAAATTATACCATTAGCTGTTCTTCTGAGTTACATTAAGCACACGTTCTCACACGGGCTCTTCCTGCCAACATTTATAAAATCTTGAGGTATCTATATTTTGCATGACACCTGTCACAGTTGCAAAATTGCACTTTTCATTTGCTTCTCTTGCCACTTTTGGCTGAAAAGTTGAGCCTGCACATGTCCAGCATACAGCAAAAAGTTGACCCCATAAACAGGCATTGTATTTCTCTGTGTGTTGAACCAAAGAGGAAGGATCTACCTGCGTAAAAGAATGCCAGCAGCAGCCCACGTTCATAACAGCTGAATGATACAGCCCAAGACACACGGGCTCGCAGCACATCCCATTTGTCAGAGCAGTGTCACAGTTTGTCCGTCATTCTCAAGTGCTTGTCCTGAGTAGGAAACGGTACATGGCAGCGGTTTAGTCATCACCGGGGCTTCACGGCTTCTCTCAGCCTGGTTTTACTGCGGGGTTTTATTGCACTGTTCGGCAGTGATGGAGTGTGTTAAGCTTTGACAGAGATTATTCATAAATGAGACAGTTTCTTTATAGTATTGGTGCTGTTGAAGGCAATTTGGTTCTTCCAGAGTTGTCCACTATGTATTTTTGGTTTATCCATGTAAGATTTACTTTTTTTTGCCCAAGTAAAAAATATTAAAACAAGATGAATATGGATATTTCTTTAAATAAGTAGAAGGATGTGATGGAAGATACAGAAACCATAATAAAGCGTAGTCAGGTGAAAATGTTGGCACATCTTATTTCATGTAATTAATAAATGGAAGAAGATAGGGAATTTATTTGACTAATCCTCTGGTACAGTGTCTTGATTATGTGTTTGGAAAATTGCTCTGAAATTGATGTGTAAGTGACCTCGAAGATATTGTATTTAAGTGATAGCTCATTTTGATGTGAGGTTTTAAGCCTTCCCCCTTTTCCCCTTCCTCCCCCCTC
>VZRW01011426.1:191868-253618 GCA_013398125.1 Aegotheles bennettii | reverse complement strand
CCCCTCCCCCCCCCCTCCCCCCCCGCCCCAATAAAGCAAGCAAAGGAAACAAGCAGCATTGAATTTAAGTCATTTGAAGATAAAAAAGGAGGAATCTCACCTCAAAACTCAAAATACAAGTAATCTGCAAGGTCAAACACCTAACCTCTATTCCAGTGCCATTAAGATCCTCCTTTACTGGGAAGTGTGCCCTCCTGGCAGCAGTCCTGCAGCCTTGGCGTCTGCTCTGGGACACCTGGCAAGCTGAGACCAGACCCCTGAGAAAACTCAGTTCCTATGGTAGGTGACACTGCTAATTCAGTGTGCAACATTTGCCCTTCAAATAAAATCATTCATATATATATGAATATATATGTACACACTCCACATTTGTTGGTATTCATATTATCATACCATTATTCATATATTATATATACATACTCATACAATCAGAATTAATAATATATTCAGACATATGACTATCACCAAATATGTAAACATGCATATATATTTATTCTTATTATTTTGATTTGGGGGGCACTGGCCAGACCTAAACTTGACTGTTGCCTTTAATTAGTTGAACTTCCCCTCTACCTGTGGTAAATGAAGTTACGTTTGTGTGTTGGAGCCTGAGCCTGGAGGCTTGCTAGGGTCTGTACTCAGACGGGACACCATCTCCAGCCTGGTGTCAAGGTCATGCCCACGCAAGCTGTGCTGATGGGATTACACCTGATACAATGACCCCTGCCAGACCTGATCTGCAATTGCACTGTGCACCCAAGTCAAATGAATATCCCTGACTTCAGCTGGGCTGTTGGCTGGCCCAAGACCTCAGAGGTCAGATGAAGTTGCCACATATACCTGATCTGGATTTCAGACCAACTGGCTGTGCTTGGTCTAAATTATTGTATGGTGGTGGTTTCTTCAGCGAAGCAGTTTACAGCCCTGCTGTACACCCAGTGCTGTGCACACAACAGCAGCAGCATTCCCTGCTTTGGTAGAAGTCCACACTTGAATTTGCCCCTGAAGCACATGGGGGCATGTTGTACATTACCTACCTACTTATCTATTACATGCAGATGTATTACATTTGTTGACATGTTGATTGTCCTTGTCACAATCCTGGCTGGTTGTAATATCCATGAAGTTGTGTGTAAGAACATGGCAAAAGGTATATTTGAGGACTAATCCAATGCCAGTGGAAATAGCATCACTGAGGATTTGCTTTCTAATTCTCTTTTACTGCCACGGGAACATAGACATAACATCCACTGCAGAAACTGCATTTTGAGGTAACAGTAAATCTGTACATTCAAAACATTAGTAAAAAAGAGAAACCTGAAAGCTAAGCCCTAGACAGGAATATTACCTGTCTTGCGTTGTTTGACAAGCATGGCTTATTCTATGTGTTTTATAGTTGAACCAGAAAAAAGAATATTAGGAAGTTCTAGGCAAGTATAGCCTCACAAAGTTAATATTGCTTTTGGACTCGTTCCTGGGCATGATCTAATCTCCATTTAAGTCAATGGGGATATTTCCATTTGCTTCAATAGAAACTTGGTTTGCATTTCAATATGCATTAAAGCCTAGAAAATTTGTGCAATAAAATAAAACAGGAGGCCACACTTTGCACAATGGGGAGGCTTAAATAAAGGCGATGAAATAGCATTTAATCACCAGAGTAAGGAGCCTGATTTTCAAAGCTGTTGGCTGCGAGCAGTGGGGGGGATGAGGGATAGGTTTCCTTCATGCTCCGGTTGAGTTTGTGGCTGATGTGGTACCGCTGTCCATACTCAGAGCTGGCACTGGTGCTTCATGACTCGAGAAGACTTAAAAAAGGGGTGAATATAATGTATTGTAATGTATTGTTTATTCTGATTCCCACTAGTTTTGGTGGCCCCAGTGTGCTGAACTGGTCTGGCATTGGTGCAGAGGTTCACATCTTCGTTATGCTAAAACAGTTTAATCCTGTGGGCTATATTTACGGTTTACCCTTAATGGAAATAATGAAATAAATATCTCTTAAAAGAGGTATGCACTCTGCTTTTATACACACCAGAGCCATTCTATGTGAAAGACCTAAATAAAAAAATATATGGGTTAGGCGTAATGTTAGCTTTCTTTAAATCGTAAATTTTCTTCCTTAATTGAGTGTGAAATTCCTGTCTACAAATCATGCTTTTTGGTTGGTTTTATGTTCGCTGGTTTGATGAATAATGGGCTTGCAGTATTTTTAAACTTTTCCTGCCAGTGATAGCTCTCTGCTACGTGTCCTTCAAAAATCATGTCTTTGCTCAATGCAAGGAATCTGGATTAGCTCAGGCGTTTGCATTTACACTCACAAATCTTTGTGTGGCCCCGGTGTAACGATGTGTGGGAGCAGGGTCTGGCTGGAGCTCAAGGGCAGTGGTGGGTAGGCCGATTTAAAGCCTTCATCTCAGTGAGGACAAGTGAGTTGTGTGTAAAACGACAAGTTTTGAAAAAATGTCGTTATTCAACTGTTTTCTCCTAAAGCTGCATTTATGTATTATTTCTTTCCCAGCAAGGCAATGCAAGCGAGGACCTTTGGCTGATGGCTCAGTGACAAGCAAGGTGTTGTGTTTACTGCCGTGAGACTGGCGGAGTCTTTGATGAGGGTCATGAATAATTAGTAGTATTTCAGAATCAGTGATTTTTTCTTTTCTTCCTTTGAATTTGAGGGATGAAACAGAGCCCTGAGTACTTTGCTGTCAGTAGGCATTCCCGACTGCCTCATTCCTGTCATTGTAATTTGGGAACAAACCAGCTTCTGCTTTGTAGCTGTTTTGCACTGAGCCCCTTTGTTTTGAAGCTAGAGGAGGGAGAGGCAGACTTAGGGATTTGGAATTGTGGTTTTGTAGCACTTCACATGGCAGAAGCTGATGTGGCCCTTGAACATATTGAGAGTGAGTTTGCAAGTGCCCCTGTCCCAGGAGGCTGGAGTCAGGAAGGTGCGTCCATCACCCTTACTCCTTCAGTCACCTTAAAGATTATATATTTTTACAGCTACTTTAACCACTAAACCTTGCATTTGCACTAGTGAAGAGCTGGCTTTTGGTGGGAAGGGACAGGCTGCACTCTGGCAGTGGGGAACATCTAAGGGTGTGCTGCTGTAGTGTCACCTCCATCCTGTGCCTCAGCTTGTGCTGAGGACAGGCTCTGCCTTTGCTGCCTCCCACTCCTCCTCTGTGGCCAATCCTGGGTCATGGTCTGGAAATAACTGGGCTGTTCACCTTATCTGGCCTTTCCTAATTTCCCAGTCTGAGATGCAGATTTGTGCAATTTGCTTGTATTCCTGAAAAAGGATAAGAAGAACAAGGAACATTTTGTTGTTGAGGATCTTCCCAATTCAGCGACTGAGCTGATGGTATTAAACATGATGTCCCCTCGCAAAACCACTACAGTATTTGAAAAAGAGATAATGGATTTTCTGTGTTACTTCTGTGTGATAGAAGTTTTTGGAACAGTAGCAGATACTTCTAGGCAGTTCTCTTTCTGTCTGTGAAGGAACCTCCCTGCATCTTGTTCATTATTTGCTGAAAGTGTGAGATTATGTTTATTTACACTGACAATTTTCATAACACAGGCTACTGAGTCACTCAGCAAAATCACGTACTACATTATTGTTTGCATCTAGGCCAATAACAGGTAGAAGAAGAGGTTATATTGTCTTGTCCCAGTACCAAGATGTCAAATGATGAGAAGTTCTGGCCCATCCCTGGCAAGCAGTTGCTTCAGCCAGATATCCTGGCAAATACTCCATCCTGAGTATTTGTACTCTCTTTTTTCTGCAATCAACTCCCAGCCATCAGACCTGGATTTGCTTTTCTCAGCTATATTAAAGAGCCTCCTTACTCTCTGTCTTTTCCTTGTGGGCTTCTTACAGACCACCAAGTTGTCTTTTAATCTTGCCTTGAAAAAACCTAACCAGGATTGAGCTCCTTTGAATGTTTGCGCTATTGAGAGTATTCATGAAGGATGATCTGACTTTTAGGAGGAAAGTATGTGTGAAGCAGATATCCATGGCGATGGGCACCTATGTAAACACTCTGGCTGACAGCTCCAATAAACACTCTCTTGCAGAGCTGTGGCAGGTCCATTCATCACATGACCTATACACAAAGTACTGTCAAATGTGTAAGGTAAACAAACAGGGGGCAAAAAAAGAGGTGAGGAAAGGAATAATGCTTTTCTCTAATTCCTTTCTGTTTAAGAGCCTCTTGGGTTTCTTGTGATTATAGCATGTACATAACTTTCAGATAATTTTTGAGTGGACTGTGTCATTTGAAGTGATCCTGAAAGATGTGCAGCAAATCAGTGGGAGAAGCAGGAGGGAAACCCAGTTTGCTGGCTCTTTGTACACCTTAATAGCCACCAGCTTCTCACTTCTATATTTTTTGCCTTTGCCCACAGCAATGCAGTGTCTCACTGTGTGCCACTTGCAAGAGCCATACAGAAAACATGATCCCATTATTTTCCCAGGGAAAGAGGGAAAACAAGCCTTTAAGAGAAACAAGCACACAACCTTTGCATTGCTGGCACACTGCCGAGCCCAAGGGCTGCGCTTAATTTACATATAAATGTGCGCAGGATTTTAATCAGAGATTAATACACTCTGTTGTTATTTTTCACTTGTAGTGTTTGTAATGCACGTGGTGCTTGGTGAATCGCATGGAGCAAAATGTACTTGGAGGAACGCAGTGGCAACCGTATCGATGGCACTGCTTTTTGGATTGATGACTGGCTTTATTTCTGAGGCTGCCCTGGGCCTGAAGAAGTGCTGGCTTCAGTCCTTCAGGGAAGCTGCAAAATCTGGCTGAGGGCAACATAAAGAGCTGTTTTACAGACTGCTCGTTCGGATTTCAGCTGCCTCATGTAGAAATGCAGTAGTGCTTCCCTGGCGTAGCATCCCAGTGGATGGGAACATCTGTTTTTCTGTCTTGTTCAGAAATGTGTCTGCAAAATCTTGGAACTTTTTGGTTTTTAATCAGTTTGAAATTTTCAGGATCTCTGCTGGTGTTTCTTCCTACTTGATTTGTTTAGCTCAGGTGTTACCTTGTTCATGTTTCTCTTCTAATTAGCAGGCAGCTGGGAAGAGTGCATCACAAAAGCTGTTCAAGAAAAGCCTTAGGGCTGCTCCCAAAGGCCTCTCCTCCCTTCTGCTCTCCTGGCCCTGAAAACAAAGTACTTTCATTCTTTAGTTTCTGTTAATATCAGTAAGCTTTGAAGTAAGTGAGGTCTTTTCTGAATGTGTTGTGGTCTCATCCAGGGATATTATTGGCATTTCCCATACTTCCACTCAGCTAAAGTGAGTGTGAGTCTTCCTATGTTCTGATCCAGGGAATATTTTGAGGCTCCTGGTGCCAGCTCTATCTGCCTTTTTGCTTTCATGCCATAGTTACGAGGAAGCAGTGCTGATAATCAAGTTTCATCATTAGTCACCAGAGTTAACGTAACCTCATATGAGGATGAAGTTTGACATCCCTCTGGAAGGTGTCACCCATACCTACATAGAGAGATTGGTTGAATATTTGGGCAGCATGTGTAGTCTTGTGGGTGCTAACTTTAGACCCATATTTGGGTAGACAGCAAGGAGGCATTTTGTGCAGGACATTTGAAAGCATGGTAGAAGGTATTCCCAGGGCAACAGGAGGGTTTCCACATGGAAAACCTGAATGCAAACAAAAACTTTCTTATTTATCAAGCTGCTGTGTGGTGGTGACAGTTGAAATGACAAGATAAATTGAGCAAAAGGAATTAATTTATATCTGAGACCTTTTAATAAATCAAAAGTGAGAAGAAGAACCAGTGTAGCAGACCCACTGGCAGTTGCTAATGCTTGTTCAATGATCCTTTCCTTCTGAAATACAGAAATGGAAAGTAACTGTTGCCAGGAGTCATAAAATGAAGGAACGACTCAGAAGATAGATTTATTATCAGTTCAGTATTGGTGAAATTCAGCTTCATAAAAAGAGGTTAATCTGCTAAAACCTTCTGTGCTCTCACTGAGGGAAAACCCCACTTATTTCAAATTTTGTTTAAAGATCTAAAATAATTCTTCCTGTCTTCTGAATAAATCAACATCTCTAGGAGTACAAATATTCATCATTTTTTGCCTCATCCTTGCCCATGTGGATTTTATTTTATTTATTTATTTCCACAGGGTGTCATTTATTATGGGCTCTTCTCATCCCTGAGATGTAATTTCTCTTCTGGACTTCTAGGCATTTTCATCACAGTTCACTACATATTTCACTCATGTTTCTACAGAAAGTCATTCCGTAGCAGAGGCTGCTGCTGACAAGAATACTTAGAATACACTCTGCCTTTGTCCTCCAGTGCAGCATTGTTCACCTTTGTTAGATGAATAATGTATCTAAGCAAGAATGACATGCACCTGATGTTACTAGGAAAGGACCTAAGCCCATACATGGGTGAAATTGGCACTGCTCCTTTCCCCTTCCTCTCTATATGGTTGATCAAACTGTAGGAAGATACTGGTTGGTTCAAACTAGGATTAAAAAACAGAATAAAAAAATCACAAACTTCAAAATGTTATTTAGAAAATTAAAAAAAGGAAAAAAAATAGATGTGCCCTATAAGGCAAGTGCAAGTACATCAGGCATCTCTGTAACTGTGTGGTGGGTTCCTTCCCAGAGCAGAGTTGAATGGGGGATACTGGAGCCAGGGCCTGACTCCCTGGGGACATGCAGCATCCCTTTGTGCTCAGTAGGCATCTCTGCCTTACACCAGGGATGGTAGTCCCATAGGACAGCAGTTGCGTTGTTCTCCTCTTGCTGCTACCCCTCATAAAAGTCATTTAGTAAGTTTGCCAGTAAACTTCAATATAGAATGTGTTCTGCTGTGAATCGTCTGTGGAGTTTGGCACCAGGGCTGTTCATAGTGTTAAACATCAGAAGCTCTATCAGGCCATCAGGCCCTTCTGCTGCTGTCTCAGTAGCACAGAGCCATCGTTTTCGTGGCTGCTCTTCAAGAGATGGAATAGACTTAGCAGTTAACTTTTAAACCAAAGGTCTTGCCTGAATCCAGTGTCATAAAGGGATTAATTGCTGGTATAATCTAAAAAGGAAGATTTGATGAACTTGTAAGACTAAGGTGGTGGAATAGTGCAGATAAATTACATATGAGCTTCACATACCCCATTAAGGATTCCCAGCAGGACTGGTGAGGAGGATCCATTCTTGGCAGCCATGCTCTGCAGAGTGGCTGAGCATGGAGCCTGAACCTTCCTTAGCAGTGCCCAGACTGCCCGAAACACCTCTCTGCCTATTCCGGTGTCTTTAAAGCTTTTCTAAGACTCCAGGCTGTCACAGAAACTTTCAGTGCCAAAATCCAAAAAGACACACACATCCTTTATTAGTGCTAATCTTAGAGCACCTCTTTCCTTAGTGATTAACTGATAATGTTGTTCCAATTAGCATCAAGTACATCTGAGACTAAATACAGGTTTCTTGTGTTCTTGTCTTGCCCAGCAACTTCTCTACCAGTTTCCATCTACTAATGACATGACTGCAAACTGTCCTTTCAAGTGTATCTCAAGTTTGATATCCACTGTATTAATGTATTGCCCAAGTTTTAATAATGCTGTATTGGGAGAGGAGAATGTTCTTGGTATATGTGTCACAGAACTGGTGGGAAAGTACATTTGCTTATTTTGATGCTGGTGTGATTGTATGTGTGGTACTGGCGTATTTGATCCTCTGTGCATTGCAGTCAGTGCAGTGAGTCAGTGCTCAGGCCAGTGAAGGTTTGGACTATGCAAGAACAAGCAGGTCTTCCAGTGCTCAGAGCTCTTTCTGGTTTAAGAGCCCTCTATCTGTTTTTACCTGTTGTCTTCATAGTTTTGGTGTTCATTTCAGTAGCAGGATGGATTTCTAAGTCACTTTAGACAGAAATGAGATGGGTGGAAGTCCTTCGTGGCAGGAACCATGTGGACATGGGTGGTGCAGTGGGTTCTGTGCCTGTCTGCGCCTCTGTTGTATACAAACACAGTTTCTCTCGTGGTTTCTTGGGACCAGGTGGGAAACCAGCTGATGTTTTCTCACACCAGTAGGTATAGCAGCCAAATCTTTCCTTCTTCCATGATAAAAAAGGATATAGTAGTGTGAGCTTTTGACTGCTCTTTACCCAGAACTGGCATTGTGCAGTAAGTTATCTCATTATTAAAGTTACCAACTATTTTCTGAACTTGAATGTATTTATTTTAAACTGCCCCTTACATTTTCTTCTTTAGGAAGGGCACTGGCAGAAGCTTAGAAAGAGAAGCCACCTTCTCTTGTGCAGTTCACTGTCAACAGTATATCTACCTCTACCAAAGTTTATACAAGTTCACATCATCAGCAGAAAATGATGGTGTTTCTTCTGTTTTCTGCCAGCTGCAGTCCCAGCAAAGAATTGTCTATGACATTAGGACACTTGTTTCACCTCCCCTTCTGAATTTCTTGGGACAAATGATTGAGATACTGAGCAGGGTTTAGGAAACAATGCTTGAGTTCAAGTTTCTTTTTTTTATTTTATGCACAACTTTAATTTTTCTAAGGGTGGAGCATTTGTTATATGCTGAACACATTTCTGTAGTACAGCCAAATCAAAAAAGATGTGGCATTTCATTGATCCGATTCCTGATCCTCTACTTGCTGTTTTTCTGCAGGAGTTATCTACACAGCAGATATTCTTGACCGGGAGACAACCAAATCCTACTGGTTGACAGTGTATGCGACTGATCATGGAGTTGTCCCACTGTACACTACCATCGAAGTCTACATTGAAGTGGAGGATGTGAATGATAATGCTCCTCTGACCTCTGAACCTATCTATTACCCAGCCGTTATGGAAAACTCCCCGAAGGATGTATCTGTGATTCAGATCCAAGCCCAGGACCCCGACTCTGGCACTAATGAAAAACTGATTTACCGGATTACAAGTGGAAATCCTCAGAACTTCTTCGTAATCAACCCCAAAACAGGTAACAAAATCCTGCTGCCTTACTGTGGTGGGAAAATGCAATTTAAATCCTGATCAGCTTGCTTCCCTTCAGAAGCCACTGGTGTTGCATTGCTTTCCAAACCTGTTTTCTGCTTAGTTATGTGTCTGAAGCATCTCGCAGGTGTCTAAAGCGTCCTCTTTTGTATTGGTACACGAGCACACGGGCAGATGACGTGCTGCAGGTGTACCGCTGCAACGATCGCTCTTCTGTAGGTCACTGAATACCTTCGGGCTGTTGTCTCTTCCTTGTGTATATAGGGATGAGACTTGGCTACACTGAGTCTGCAGAGCAATGCTACAAAGCAGATTCAAGCTGTTGCAATTTGCAGAGTGGCTTTTTGCCCTTTGGTGTGTCACTGCTGAAGTGAGCTGTGTGATAGTTGTCCAGCACATGTAATTAGGCTCCACATTACAGTAGCTGGATGTAATTCTACAGCTTGTTTTATACAGAAAGACAGTTTAGATGATCTAAAAGTCCCTCTGTCCTTTAAAAAAAGGTCTGTGTGTTTACATTGATTTGTAACAGCTGGGGATGTATCCTGTGAGTGCAGTGTCACAGTGTGTGGTGGTTGTTTTAAGCTGAAGTGCTGCTGTTGGCTGGCGGCAGGGCATTGTGCCCATGCAGACCAGCTCCATGTGGCTCCGTGCCCTCAGTGCCTTTGCTGAACCAGGCATCCCAGGTGCCTGGTTGATGAAGAAATCACACCAGGAAACACAGCCCAAGGTCATGGATGTTCTGCTGACTGCCTACCCATGCTTGGCTGCAGGTGGTCCTCACTCCAGTGTGTGCCTGGCCATCCCTTCTCTTTATCTGGCTGGTAGGGACCCTCCAGCATGGTCTGGAGCTAAAGA
This sequence comes from Aegotheles bennettii, assembly GCA_013398125.1. Taxonomy (NCBI): domain Eukaryota; kingdom Metazoa; phylum Chordata; class Aves; order Caprimulgiformes; family Aegothelidae; genus Aegotheles; species Aegotheles bennettii. Next base: position 243,763 of record VZRW01011426.1, on the reverse strand, counting down.
GTCAGGAAACCCTTTCACAGCAATAGACTGATCTTTATCGAAGTAGTTCAGAGGATTCACACAGCTCTCATGCTGATTGTAATGCTTTTGTTCTGGAGTTTTGATTTTTTTGAAAAAAAATGTTTATTTATGTCTGTGCAAATTTCTAAACAGCTAGGAAACCAGAAGGAATAGACTGGAGAAGGAATGTTTTTAATTTGGTGTAGGAAAATGACATTCACTAAATACGTTTTCAACATTTGGCTGGGCAATCCTATTGCAGTTTGTAGCATAAGAACGGGTCAGGATCTTTTCAAGTGTAAACCCAGGTGAAGAATCATGGAGCCTGTGTAATCCCTCTGTTCAATCTGCTGAGCCCTAAGGCACATATCTCACTTATTTTTAACACTTAAAATGGCCAAAGATGGCTCTTCCATCTGCATCCCTTCTCCCCCTCCCCACCCCATAAATCCCATCTGGGCAAAGCAGCAGAGTTAGGACTCCGCAGTGTTTAATGCTTGTGCTTCCCTCCCGTCGGCTCTTCCTGCAGAGCAACCTGCTTGGCACAGCTCTGTTTATCCACACGACGGCTGGGGTGAGCCCGTGCCCAGGACTGGAGCCAGGTGTGCTGCAGCCTGGTAGCACACCATGTGGGGTGGCTTTTCCTCCCTCCAGAGCAGCGGGCAGGGATACTTTTCCCTAACAAGGAGATCTTCATTCGCACAATTAACACTGAAGATGGTTCATCTTCGTTTTGCACTGAGGAAGTTGCTGTCTGAGAACTTAAAAGCTTCAGGATGAGTAATGTTGCTGCTTGGGCAACCCCCAAAGGGTTCCTGTTGCATTTGGTGGCTGAGATTTGTTGTGGCAGGGATAAACCATTCCCTTCTATCCACCTCAGTGCCAAATGCAGAGCTGTGAGAGCCGGGCACGGCAGCCTCATTTAATTTGTTTTTGCCTTTGAAAATGATGGGGATGGTGGACTATGTGTGCATGAAGGTTCATTGTCCCAAAAGGGAGTTTTGTTGTTTTGAATACTAGGATTTTGTCATCCCTTGGGAAGTATTGACGTGTGGTGAGCTCTGCCTGCCTGGCCCTGGCGTTAGGAGACTTTCTCTCAAAGGGATACTTATCTCCAAGGAATAAAAGTGTGATGGGTTTTCCCCTGCAGTCTCTGCAAAGGCTTATTTCAGCCGTCTCCCTGCAGTTCACTGGTTTCTCTAAAACAGCAATTTACACTCTGGTTGCTTTATACAGGCAACTTCTGCACATGCAGCAGAGGTTTGTAGTGTGTCGGCCCCATATGCTTGCTGGGATTCAGCACAGCAATAACTCACGTAGCGCTTTGCACAGCAGCCCTAAGTGTGACAGTGTGCTGTATAATCAAGATGAAAAGGTTTAACGTGAGCCCAAATACGCGGCGATTGCAACATATGTGGGTTGAGCAGGCGTGCTCCTGCTGTCGGAGGAGAGCAGTCATTTGTGAGAAGGGGGATTTTTCATTTTCTGTGTCGCTTTGGAAGTTTAAACAGTGCCATCAAACTGCCATCTCTCTCCTGTGAGTAATCAGGTGCTGAGAGGCAACACGAAGGCAGCATCCTACATTTTTTACATCCTTTCATGGGAAGCAGCAGAAGTTGGCCTCAACTAGAGACAGGGAGTTGGCCGGACCATACAGATACTCTTGGGGTACTAAGAAGTTACTCTGACACCTGACTTGACTGGGCTTTGTTAATGTGCTCAGGGTTAAACCTCTTCCTGGATTTGCAGTCAGAAATTAGTATCCCCTAAGCCCAAATTATTCAGAGGCTCAGGAAAACAGGCAGGAGAAAGAAGTATGGCTTCATAGTTCTCTTCCTTAGATTACCTGACTATATTGCAGCAATAAATCTCTCACTATTGCTGAAGAATAAAGCATTACTAGCCTTGGCTTCCAGTGGCCTTCTTATTTTTAGGACTTGGTGCTTTGTATCCACAAAGTTGGGTGTGTTACAAAGTGCAGACAGTGCACAGGCACTTCATAGCTTATGGCATGTGTCTGGTGGGGGTGTGGGTGGTATTTCAGATGTTTCTGCCCTGACTGCAGACAATGTGGTCAAGGCACTGAGCCAGGGCCATAGGGGGTCCAGGTTTTGTTTCTGGTTCTGATACAGGATAGTAACTGCAGCCAAATCTTACAGTCTTAATTGATTACCTGGATAGCAGAACCAGCGAGGCTCCTTGTGTGATGTGTTTGTAGGTAGAAGAAACCTTTTAGTAGACAACTTCTCATTTTCTACATTTTTATAGACTGGCACAGCTCTGGGTGGCTATTTTAGGTACTGTGGAACTGCAGATCCATCACATGCATTTGGATCTGTTTGAAGGCAGTCTTCAGACCTTTTAGGTTTATCACCTGCAATTTGCTCTGTAAGGTTATTGAAAGAGGAAGAGTTGCTCCTGCAGGAGCCGAGAGCTGCTAAAAAGCTTCTGAGAGTAAGACTTTGGCACCAAAGTCACCCTGGGCAGCCCACACTCTTGCTGGGGGCTGGCTCTGCTGCGGGACAGTGAGTGCACATGGGTGGTGGGTGCTCTCTCCTGTGGGCTCCAGCATAGGGTTCGTATGGGTGCTCTGGGGGAGGAGGACAGGAACATGAGCAGCCCTGCTGTGTGCAGCTGGCTGGGTATGGAAAGGCAGCATGGGCCACCTCACATGAAGGTCTTTGTTTTCTCACCTTGATTGTTTTATTCTAAAATACAGCCAAGCATCAGTTTGTGCCTTAGCCTGCACTTTTATCTCATGAGCCAATATTCATAGGTACAAGCACCAAGTGAATAATGAAGCACATGAGTAGCTGTGAAACCATCATCAATGGCCAAGAACAGGGCAGCCTTATTCTGCAAGCCGGCGGAGACTGCTGCCTAAGCTTAGCAGGTCCAAGAGGGCAAATTGAGATTTTTTTTTTCTTTAATTTCATTGAGCAGGAGGGTATTGCAAGGCACAGTCTTGTGAGAGAAGTGGGTAACATGTTTATCAAGCACCTGAAGTGACTCTCCAGGTTCCATGACAGCAGGGAAAAGCATCCCTCTGCGCGTTGGTTTCCCAGCCAGTTCGTGCACCCAGCAGCGATGGAAGCGTTCCTGGTGCTCGGCACCTCCAGCAGCCATGGGTCAGCCTACACCCTGGTGTGGCTGCTGGGAGAGCCAGGGGTTTCCCTCTTAGCCTGACTTTTGTGCTGGGAAGGGCTTGGGATTGCTTTGACAGAGCACAGGGTCACAGGGCTTTGTCCCTTAGGTGATGTGAGATGGGGCTGAAGAGGAGGAGGAGGGAGGCAGAGCTGCTGGCAGAGCAGCTGGACTGCCCTGCTCCCAGTCGAGCCCATGGGAGTGCCACAGCTGCCCTGAGCTGAGTGGGCTGTTTTGGGGTGAGAGGCATGTGAAAAAAGGTAAATAAAACAGATGATGGAGTTAATAAAAAAAAGTGATTGATTAGAGCCGTAAATTCTTATTTTTATTTCATGTATATGGGTGTTAATTTCACAGCACAGCACAGGGGTAATTTGCTGCATTGATTTATTACTCTTCTGTGCTCTGAAGAAAACAAATGAATTTTAGTTCAAATCATTACATTATTTTATTCAGTGTTCCACATATATTGGACAAACCCAATATGCTTCTCTTCAGTCTTACGTAGATTAGTTTAAGAGATATTTTAACTTAAAATGCCAACAGAAACGAATTTCACTCATGTGCACTTTAATGTTAATGAATTGACTCTAAAATTATGCTAGTGTGTCTGAAAAATTCGGTTACACCTTGCTTAGTCTCCAGCTGGCACTGTTTAAACAGAGGCAGACACCTGGCACACCCAAAATAGTATTTGCTGTAGTATTTAAGGCAGAATGCACTAGTGGGTTTAGAAATAGTATATGTAGGTCAGTACATCTTTCCAGAGCAGTACTTCTGCTTCTGGAAGTTGTCTCTGAACTGTGACATCTGCCCCTAGATTTGGAAGAGACTGAATATTTTCATGCTGAAGTAGTATTAATATTTATATAAGCTAATATGGGGTTAGTGAGTGTCAAGATTTAATTGATATGAGTGCTGCTCTTCTCAGGAGGCTGGGCTTTGCTTTCCTTAGCACTCACTGAGCCATTTGGTTGACACAGGATCCTGCTGGGGCTGACTGCCATGTTTATTCTGCTATAAACAGCCTCCTACCATACAGCCTGATTTTTATGGGTGATTTTAGTTTGTCCCCCCATGTTTTTTTGCTCCCCCAGACTGAGCCAAATGCTGCCCATCATGTCCTGAAAGTTTCCAGCAGTATAGCTGTTGGCTACCAAGTGACTCTTCTCAGCTCAGAAATAAACGTATGCTAGAGAGGAGAAAGAATAGTGGGTTATTTATTCAGGAGAGCACACCTGGGATTCTGTGATAAATTCTTGTTCTCCAAGGCCCATGTTTGTCATGTGTTTTTTTCCAGCAGAGGAACAAAGACTGTTAAATACTGCAGAATTTTTCATTTCTGCTGGGATTTTGAGGTAGATATCTCAGGGGTACACAGCTTGCTCTGGGAGGCAGACTTCAGTGATGGTAATAATTGAGTTATTGACATGCCTGCTGTGCTGTAGGTGATACAAAAGGCCATATGGACAATGAATGGGAGTGGATTCAACTTAGTCATAGAATCAGAGAATGGTTGGGGTTAGAAGGGACCTTAAAGATCATCTAGTTCCAACACCCCTGCCATGGGCAGGGACACCTCACACTAGACCAGGTTGCTCCAAGCCCCATCCAACTTGGCCTTGAACACTTCCAGGGAGGGGCATCCACAACTTCTCTGGACAGCCTGTGCCAATATCTCACCACCCTCACAGTGAAGAATTTCTTCCTAATGTCTAACCTAAATCTACCCTCTTACAGTTTAAAGCCATTACCCGTTGTCCTGTTGCTACCTGCCCTTGTAAATGTCCCTCTCCAGCTTTCCTGTAGCCCCCTTCAGGTACTCGAAGGCTGCTTGAAGTTTGCCCTGGAGCCTTCTCTTCTCCAGGCTGAACAACCCCAGGTCTCTCAGCCTGTCTTCATAGGAGAGATGCTCCAGCCCTCTGCTTATCTTCACAGCCTTTCACATCTTTCAAGTTTAAACTGAAGTTGCACTGAGTGGGGAGAAAGACTGACATACATTGGTTCTGTAAAGCAGGGGGCATTTTAAACCTTCCACGGTGTGATAATAAAAGGTAAATGCCAGCCATTTGAAAAGATTAAACAAAATTACTTTATAATGACATTTCTAAGGGACTTTATACAGCTTTATATCAAGCTAAACTTAGTACTACCTTGATCTGTTTGTCACTCTGTTCTTGTAAAAGGCATTTCATCCTACTTGTTTATTAAAAAAGTCTATTCTTCAAAAATAGGCAGCTTTCTATGTTCATTAACCACAGATTCTCCCAGCTCCCACCCCATCATGGAGGGTCAGCTGCTTTATTGGAGGGCCTGCCTGACACTGCAGGTGATGCTGTGAATGTTGCTAAAGTCTTAATAAACTTTCTCTGAAATAAGATCTTCAGTGTTTTGTAAATGAAGGCCTTTAGCTTTTTTGTTTGTTTGGATTGTATAGTCTAAGCTGCCATCTCCCTCTAGAGCACATTTTAGGTGCTATAGTGATCAAACTGGGAAATGCGTGTATTGGATTTTGAGGGTGTTGCATATCACCTTCATCCTGGCTGGAGGCTCCTCTTTTCCTGACTCTGGAACCCTGTTTGGCAGCTGTGTGTGCAATGTAAACTGGCTATGCAGATCATGTCATGCTAACTGCCATTCATCCTGTAAGTGTCCCTGCAGTTCAACTGACCTATCCAAGATCATGGGAGACCTTGCAGAGGATGAAACCGTTGATTGTAGAGCTCTTCAATCAAAGCTGAATTTGAGGAATTGGTCTCCCTTCCTTTTGTGATCCCTAACACTGTTTGTACAATCATCAAGTTCACCAATAGTGGCAGAGTCCAGCCCAATATATCCATCACTGATCTGTAACTATCCATAATTAAAACAGATTTTTACATTGTAATTCCCTTAGCACATTAGTTGGCTTCCTCTTTCTGTAATTTATGTTGTATGAACACACACTAAATGATCTACTCTTTTTTCTTTCACTTCGCAATATTATTTAAAAGTGTGGCCCTTAATGACTTCTTTATAATATGTTCACTGTTAAAAATTGAGCTTCTGAGTATTTTAAAAGCTTTAATTTCTGCTTTGGGAGGGCTCATTCTTTACTAGACACCGTATTTCCTGTGATTTGAGCCCAGGGTTAGCAGCTAGCAAATCAAAGGACCATGGATGTTGGAGTTATGTGCTTAATCACGGTGGGACCTAAAAGCCTACTAGGCACTGTACAACATGTTACACAAAGTTCTTGCCTTAAGGAACTTGTCATAATAACAATAATAATAGTGATAATTAAGGAGAAAAAACAACAAACAAGGAGGAAAGGATGTAAATCATCAAGTCCATCTGCTTGCCAATGCACGTTTATTCCCTGGAGAAAATTTTCAATTAACTCCTGAGCTACAGCTCAGCAGTGACACAAACTCTTTTGACTTTGAGTGAGTCACCTAACCTTGCTGTTTTAATTTTTTTATATAAGTGGAAATACTTTCTTACCTCATGTGATTGTTCTGGAAATTAATTCACTATAGACAGTTTGCAGATCAGATAGGCTCTGAAAATGAAAGCTATTGATTTTTCAGGCATCTCAGCATTAACAGACATCCATGCAGTCATATATTCATAGCATATAAAAACAAAGATGAGCATCACTCCTGAAGTGGTAGGATTAAGAGGAATATAAAGCCTTTTTAGATTAAGGAAGTGTAGTCTAGTGGCCCGACCACTGATTCACTGAAAATGAGAAAATTTGGGCTCAGCCAATCTGTCTCTTCTCTCCTCCCTGGCTGCTATTCCCTCCTTACTTGGTCTGTGTTATCTGTGCAGGGGATAAAGGTGTGAGCTTTGTCACCTTACTTGAGGCTACAGTAATGCTACTGTTAATAAAATAATAAATCCAGCTTTATCATCTCTCCTGAACAGAACTGATTTCTGCTAGCAGTGGGTTTATATTCGTGAAGCACTGAATACAGTTGAGATTGCAGGATGTCTCTAGTATCAAGTGCCTCTTTTAAAATGTCATTAACAGATACAATACTGCTCATAAATGCCATTTCTTTGTAATCAGCAGATATAAGAGTGGCTTATAGAATTTTAACCTTTCTTTAGATCTCCATGATGACCTTTTTAGTCCTCTTTCACAGTAAGAAGCTTTGGGAGTATCCCCATTGCCTTGACTGGACCATTGTGCACTTATTCAATGCAACATCAGTTTTTAACCTGAAGTCCCCATTTGCTTCAGTAGAGATGTCTGGAGGGCAGTGGCGTGGCGAGATCCAGTGAGTCAGTGTTTGCTGATGGAGAAGGTTACTGCCTGATAACAAAAAACGCCCTTCTATCCTGACCCAGCACTGATTCTGGAACAGCAAGAATTTTACCACTAATCCTATAAATCTATACTGTTGTACATCACAGCAATCATTTATTATTTTCAAAAATATCAGCAGAGCAGATCTTGTGTCCTATTCAGACCTAACTTTGGCTATCATCTTAGCTGTGAAACTAATTTTTCTGCCTTGTCTGTCAGCCAGTTTCTCTGTTTGTAGATTTCCAGAAGCCATGACTAGTCAGCACTGGTCAAGAAAACACCTACTTTTTCATATGCTGCACTGTTCCTTCACTAATTTATAATTAGGGCTGTTGCATTTACTTCCAGGTAGCCAAATACTCTTGATGATAGAATTGTTATCAATGACAGAAGCGTAATTGAAATGATTGGGTGAAACTGTACCACAAGTACTGAGTCACAGCCCTGTTAATTGTATGCACCATGAATATGCTATGGATACTTGTCACAGCCTGCCATACATTATTATGATAATAGCAGTGAATGCTCCTGCATTACAGTAATTGCTTGTGGTCCAAGCCTGAACTCTGGCAGAGGACATTAGGTTGGTGAATTAGGGATGCTGAGAATTGGAGCCCATGAGCATGGCATTCATGCCGGCATAGGGCTGTGGACAGGGAGCTGCTGGGGAGGGAAATAAAGCTGTGATGTTAGCCCAGGTGAGGTTAAAGCTTGGGGCGGAGAGAGTTGTAGTTTTTTTCTTTTAATTTCCTACTGCTTTTTAATCAATCAAGTAACGTGCGCTTGTTCAGCAGTCAGAGGTACTACACATGATGTTGGACCCTGCAAACCCCAAGCAGACAATATTGAATCAGCATTTTTCCCTTTGGTTCAGTTACAATGAATACACTCACATTGTCATCTTAGGACAGGCACTTTTAGTGGCTTGAGTGGTGTGCCTTCACCTTATTGAATGATCACTTTCTAATAACTCTTCATGGACTGGAATTTAGACACAAGGACTGTTGCTGTCGTTTCCTCTCTAGTTGACATCTGATCCTTGCTACTTAGCAACAACACAAACAGGAATGAGATATTTCCTGTATGGGAGAAGGAGACTGACCTATGCTGCATGTGAATATTAAAAAAAAAAGTAAAGCTGGGAAATGGGAATAAGAAGAGAACACAACTGTAAAGACAGGTGTGTTTGCATAAGCCATCATGGTGTCAGTAATCACCAACTACTAATTTTTCTTTGTCTTCCATCACATAGGAGGTTGTGTCAGCACCTACTAAACCTCCAAAGCCTTGTCACCTTGCAGTGCAGCTAAGCCAATCTGTTAAAAAATTAAGGTTAACGGTAGATTAGTATTATTTTTCCTCTTTTCTCTCTGACTCTCTGTCTCTAACAGTTATGCTGTTATAATCAAAGATAATTATTTTCTGTGAAATTACTCTCCCCTCTATTTCCCCCTTCCCTTTATGTTAATGAGAGTGCTTTTCTCTCCCTAGGAAGATTGACATAACTTCTTTGAAGTTAGTAGTGCTGTTGCCAGTTAAGTATGTGACCTTATCTGTATAATTGTACAGATCGTGCCGCCATATGTCTAGATGCACAGAGCTTAATTTAACAGGAGAAGTATATGTATAAAAATAAAGCAGTATCTGGGGGTTAAATATCAGAAGAACCCCCTAATCACAGCTTTCACGTTATACAAAACTTCCTGTAGAGCTCCAAGAGCTCTGATGTTAGATCTTTAAAAGCATCTTTCCACAAGGGACCTGGCTCTTGTAACCTTGTTTTTACATTGATCATCATGTGGATTCTGCTGTGCCTGTACTTCCTCACCTGTTGTGCTTAACGTGGTTTCTCCTCCTATGGTACCTAGGTCCTTTACTGCTGTATGGTAAGGTAGAGCAGCACCCTCTTCTTTTTAACAAGCAGGGAACTGAGGCAAAGGAAGCACCTAAATCATCTTATGCCATAATAAAGATTTGGTCTTCCTTTTTCTTCAAAGCCACTGGCCACAAGTAATGCAAAGCCTTACTGTCGTGGTTCCAGCCCAGACTGCCCCAATGAACCTTGAATGCAAGGCTGACCTGGCACCAGCATTCTCTATGACATGCACAGAAGTTATCTGGGCACATGGGAGCCCCAGTAACATCTATTTCCTGTCCTGTTTCTATCCTATTTCATAGAATCATAGAATCATTTAGATTGGAAAAGACTTTTAATATCATCAAGTCCAACCATTAACCTAACTCTACTAACCTAGCTCTGCCAAGCCCACTGCTAAATCTTGTCCCTAAGTAGCACATCTACATGACTTTTAAACACGTCCAGGGATGGTGATTGAACCACTCCCATGGGCAGCCTGTTCCAGTGCCTGACAACCCTTTTAGTAAAGAAGTTTTTCCTAATATCCAACCTAAACCTCCCCAGTGTAACTTGAGGCCATTTCCTCTTATACTATTGTTTGTTACTTGTGAGAAGAGACCAACCTCCCCCTTGCTACAGTCTCCTTTCAGGTAGTTGTAGAGAGCAATAACATCTCCCCTGAGCCTCCTTTTCTTCAGACTAAGTAGCACCAGTTCTCTTAGCCACTTCTCATAAGACATGCTTTCCAGTCCCTTCACCAGCTTTGTTGCCCTACTTTGGACATGCTCCAGCACCTCAGTGTCTTTCTTGTACTGAAGCGCCCAAAACTGAACACAGGGTTTGAGGTGCAGCCTCACCACAGTACAGCAGGACAATCACTTCCCTGGTCCTGCTGGCCACACTATTTCTGATACAAGCCAGGATGCCATTGGGCTTCTTGGCCATCTGGGCACACTGATGACTCATATTCAGTCAGCTGTCCATCAATGCCCCCAGGTCCTTTTCTGCCAGACAGCTTTCAGTTGGCCCCCTTTTTGGGGGGAGAAGCCCTAATTCCCAGCTGACCATTCTCAGATGCTTCCATAGTTACCAACCCTTGTGTCTTTACTGCCGCATGGATTGCCATCCCCAACCTCTACTGCGATGGCAAACTGTAAGACCTTGCTAGTACACTGTCCCACAATCCATGCCCAGGCTCCTCTAGTAAGCTCGGTTTCATCCCCATCCCCCTTTGAATCTAGTTTAAAGCTCTTTCAATGAGCCCTGCCAACTCTGTCCCAGTATCCTTTTCCCCCGTTGCAATAAGTGTTCCCCATCTGTTGCCAGCAGGCCTGGTGTCTTGTAAATCAACCCGTGGTTAAAGAACCAAAAGTCCTGCTGGTAACACCAGGCTGAGCCAGGAATTGGTCTGCTGACTCTTCCTGTTTGCCCCCTCACCAATCCCTGCAACTGGTGGAATAGAGGAGAACATTACTTGTGCTCCTGATCCCTTAACCAGCCTTCCCATCCTGTTTCAAATTACCCCACCATTTTCCATCCCTGCCTTTCAGTCCTTCCTCTCCTTGCTTTCTCTCTTGCCCAAAGGCAAGCCTGGGTTGCCCACCGGCAAGGAAAGATTCCAGTTTGCACAGAGGCAAGGGGACATGGGTGGCTCTGATGAATCCTCCTGGGCATGTAAGGGCAGAACTGAGGTCCCCTGAATGGGTGAAGCAAACCCCTTTTCCATCAGCCTAATGGAGGTGCAGACCGAAGAAGCTTGTCTGATGCTGTCATGGAGCAAGGAGGCAAACCCAGAGCCCTGAAATCCCAGGTTACTCCCAAATAATTGTGTTCTTTCTTTCTCTCTCAATAGTACGTTTTCTTGTACTTACCACTCAGAACGTGTTTGCTCATTGCATCCTGTAAATATGAGTCAATGTCATGATCTGCTGTGGGTTTGTTGCCTTCTAAGGAAAATGTCGTGATTTTGTCAGACAAGTTACATGCAAGGAATCTGTGTTGCAGTGATCTATTTGTACGGTAATTAGCAAGTAGCTTTTCAGATCTTGAAAGGATTTGGTTAAAAAACTAAGTATTATTTCCTGAACTTTAACTTAACAGCATATGAACAGCAGTGCACGTTCACCGTTTTCTTAATGTAGCCACAATACCCAAAAGATAAATATAAACCTGCTCTGCAAGAGACTATTTTGGCTATAATTAATTCTGCTTCCTTTCACCATATGCTTGTATTTCCTGACCTTAATTTGAATAACAGACACTATGTAATAAAATGTGCAGTATATAAAAAAAGTTACTTACAGAAGCACAGGTGCTTATGGTACTACAGCTTCAGCTGAATGGTACTGTTTGTGCCGCCTGAGAATTTCACCATCTTATCCTTAATAAGATATTACTATGGAAAGATGCTGTCATTGCTCAAAGATGTTCAAGTTATTTTTGTTAACATGAGAACAAGGTGGTTTTTTTAAAAAAATCTCTGAAGAAATGTTGTATGCCCATTTCTTATATTGTTCAGAGAGATCCTTTATGAGAGGCAACGAGGGATGGAGAATTATATCTTTTTCCTTATTATTCAGTTTGTTGGAGGCAATTCTTGAGATGGGACCTCGGAACATGCTACAAATGACACAAAGAATAATTGTTGCTAAATTTAATTTATTGAGTAGGTGTGAATTAGATTGATTAAACAGAGAATAAACACACATAAGATTACCCAAAGTAGGTGCACTGATGGATAATTGTTAGGTGGTATTAACAGCTTAGATATGTGTGATGCTCTAGATATTTTTCAAGTAAGTCTGTAATTTCTTAGGGGATTTCTCTCATTTTTTTTTATTTCTTTCTTGTAACAATGTAATCCAAATTGATTAAGGAAATGTTATGTATTAAAGGGAGAAAAATAAAGCAACCACATGACCAGAATTAACTCTACAGTAGTCTACTGGGGTGAACTGCAGTTTTGACTCAATAAGATGCACACGACCTGAATTTATGTGTGTGGAAACCCCTCAGCTTGAGTTGGTTTTGCTTGCTGAGAGCGGAGTTCTTTGCTGAGGGATGCACAACCCACTATCAGGGCAGCAAATAGGCAGGATTTAGATATAGTCCTTCTCTGGTGAGCTGGATGGAGGGGCTTCACCCCCTGCTCATGAGCTCGGCTCCAGTCTGTTGGTTCATCCTTCCCTCCTGCTACCTGGTGTTGAGAAGGGAGGATCTCGAGGGCTTTTTATTTATTCAGCCTTCAGGAAGGGGCTTCCTGTCCAGCTCCGAAACTTCTGATTGGAGTTTTCTGCTTAAAGTCATTGTGCAGAATAGCTGGGATTTTACAAACACCCTGCAAGGCACCAGCCTAACCTCTTTACCTGGCTGCTCTGTTAATAGGAGTGTAGCATTGAGAACTTAATAAAAGATTTAATGGGAAAACAAAAATGTCAGAGAAGGGAACATTTCTATGTAGAGTGAGGTTGGTTTTGCTTATAAACAACTGTGGGGAAAAGAGATGAAAACATAAAGAAAATAATACATTTTTTGTAGAACTGTCTGTCTAAGATGGTTGCATGTCACGGAAAATACTCTATATTTGAGATTGTTTCACACATATTTGAACTGTGCGTGGGCTCGGCTTTTGCTATCATGAATGCTTACCTAAAAAAAACCCACCAAAACATAAAAAGCAAAAACTTATCCTCAAGATTATCTTAATTTCTTCACATTAAGTACAGCAAGAAAAGGAAGAGGGATTGTGGGGTTTTTGTTTTTGTTTTTTTGATCGGGTAATTAAAAAACAATTCAGAATTAAGAACTCAGCGAGGAAAAGCAAAACCTCTGCTGTCTTTTGGTAAGTTGAAACAATGAATTTTTTTAATATTTATTTGCTATATTGTGGCACCTTTGTAGCTGCAGTCATGAGGCGGCACCCTGCCGTGCTTGGCAGGATAAGTGGAGTAAAAGATGGTTGCTACACCGAGAAGCTCACAGTGTAAGGGGAGCTTGAGACAACAGATGGGAAAAAGCAGATGGGGATGCAGCAGAAAAAACAAGGCGGTATTGATCAGTGCTAAGATTGTTCCTGGGCACTCTTGGTGTGACAAGGAATGGAGACCAGGCTTTTAAAATCAAGGAGTGGGCAGTTTGGTCCCTTGCTGGCAAGGTGCTGATGTGCTCCTGTGTGCCACCGGCTTTGTCCTGAGGCTGCAGCTCCCAGCACCATGCAGAGCTGGAAGGCAGGGGGTGCAATGGGTTTGCCCCAAGTTATATATAGGAGATAAATATCCTGTAGCTGTATCTATAGAGGGCTTCCCCTCCCCCTCTCTGATGTGTATATATGTGGGTATATATAAAATTTAATTTGTATATACCTTTTCTTCTTTTTTTGCCAAAATTTTGCACAAATTGCAAAGAGTTGGGGTTTTTTTTTGCATTTTTTAAAAAAATTAAAGAACTTTTCTGCAAAAATATTCAAAGTGTATTTTTTTAGTTTTTCTTTAATGGCACGTATATAAATTTAGGGATTTTTCCCTGCTCTCCTTTTCCTTTTTTTGTGAGAAAACAAGGACAGTGACAGTCTTGAAATAAAAGGATTCAGCTGCTGTTTCATTGGGATGTGAGGGCAAAGCCACCTCGGAAGGCTGAACTTTGGAAACACGATACCCAGCTGTGCTCCAGAAAGGTGAAATTCCTTTATATTCTGGAAAAGCTGTGTACTGTCCTCACAATAGTTATAAAGTATCTAATGAAGCATCCCCATCCCTTCCTCCTACACTGTAGATCAAGGGTTTTTGTAGAGGAGATTTTGAGAGAGACTTGTTGTCTAAAACCAGGGTACAATCCAGGAAGGTGTCAGGGTACCCGAATTCTTGTTGATAACTGTGTGCGTGTAGCAGAGTTAAGATCCTAAATTTTCTCCAGCAGCCTCTCTGTGTAGGCAGTGGGACTCACTGTTAAATGATGAAGTCCAACACTGAGAGCCAGGTTCTCATCTCTTTTCAAGCATGCCTGCCTCCAGCATCAAGCCTTCTATGTAAAAGCGTCACACGATGGGGTTCTAAATCACCTTTTATAAAATACAAAATTTGCACCACCTTACCATGGAGATGCCAAAGAAATTCAGTCTGTGTAATTTGTCAAGAAAAATTTAAGAGGGGATGCCTTCACAGTTTGTCTGCCTACACAGGGACAGGGTTTCTGACAAAAGTCAGTCAGTGAAAAGTGACGTTAGAGAAATTCTGGCTAGAAATAATCTGATTTCTGTCTCAGGATAATTGTAGCTGTAAAGGTGCTATTCCAAAGTTATGGTCCAGAGGCAGGAGCTGAGTGGTGACATTGCCTGGCCATTATTGTCCAGGAGCTCAAAATAAATGATCTGATCTGGATTGAAAACATACTAATGCATAGCAAACCACATTTAAGCCAAAAATGACCGTAGTAGTAGAAAGGCTCTATAGCACAGCTCCCCTTTGCACAGAAGGCTGGGAGGAAAGGCTGTATCTCTTTTGGGAACGGATAATGTATATTCAAATATTTTGTGTTCACGTGTTTTCCTGCTCTGGGCTTCCAGAATAGATTTATTGCCATGCAATGTTATAAATAAATGAACAAAAGAAAAATTTTCTTATATGTATTCCTGTGGTGTTTCTAACAAGATAGAAATAAGAAAGTGTTAACAGCAACTTGCCTCATGCAAGAATCATGATTTCCTTGTTCCAACACTGCTGAAACATTTGCAGACCACATTCCTTTTAAATCACTCTCTCACTGATAGCAGAGTGTAATGGAGCTTTTCAGACTCTACTTCTTACAAATTTTTGGATTAAAAAGTTTCCTATCTGTTACAGAACAGAAATAAGCACATTCTGTGAGGTGTGGGGTAGGAGTGACTTGTTCCGTTTCTGGGGGCATGTAGTGCTTTATCATTTTGCTGCCTTCCTGCAATTTGGTATGCTGAGATAAATTCATTTGACTGTTTACAATATTTAATTTCCAGTAATTATTCAAGCATATATAACTACAGACATTTACAGTATGTAGTAAACAGATGGATTAGCAATTGTGCATGGAATTAGAAATTACACTTAAAATACGAAAGTGCATTTGAGTATTTAGTTGCTTTTAAAAAAAAAAAAGGTGTAAATGCAACTCTGAGTGCCTTAGAAATGCTTTATAGGAATAGAGTCCATTATGTTCTCTTCCTAAGTGAGTCTTTGCCAGAAATATTCACTGAATTGCAATTGCAAGTTGCATATACTTTTTTTTTTAAAAAAAGGTAAGACTGAATTGTTCCAGCTGGGTGATATCCACGCTGGTGTGGTGTCAGAATCACTGCAGGATCATTTTTCTCACCCTCCAAGCAGAGACATCCCCTCTCCATCGCTGCGTCCATGCTGTCGGTGGGTTGAAACCAGGCACACTGCGCTGTACCAGCTGCACAGCTCCCACCTGGCACCCTGTCCTCAGCTCTGCCTCTTCTAGAGGTCTACTTGAGTCATGACACTTGAGAAATTACTTTGTTAGGACAAGATAAATCTTTCCCAGAAATTGTGGAACTGTCAGGATGTGAAAGCACCATAAATTAATAACAACCTGATATTATTACTTAAGAGTTTATCCTTTCCCCACCTTGAATTGTGTTGCCATCTTTCATTCTGTCCAGCCAAAATTGATTTGTAGGATAGGTGGCACAGCAACTGCAGGTAAAATCATCAGAAATGCCTGTAAGTGATTTTTAGCAGTGACTTTTGAGAAAAAAAATTAGATGCTTTTGAAAATATTACTTCCCAGATTTCCGTGCTGTGCACTTGGCATTTACACCAGACTGTTTAGGTCTACCTCAGAGCTCGTGTAGAAGAAGCCCAACTTCATTTTCTCTGCTAATTTAATCTTAGAAAAAAAAACAAACAAACAAAACAACAAACCCCACTGTTTTGTCTCATGGATATTTAAAAAAATGACTATAATTGTGCTGTAACACCTTCAAAGAATGAGTTTTATCCCACTCTCAGTGAAGTCAATGAGATTTCTGCCATTGCTGCAGATGGATGTGGGATTGAATCCTTACTGATTGTGAAATGAGAAAATATATATAGCTGGGTTCATATGAAACCAGTAGATACAAATTCTCCTCTGAGATAACAGTTGGAACTAATTTCCATGGCCTTCCAGCATATTGACTGTAAATCATGTCATGAGTATGAAATACCCCTTCCCCCCATATAGATCTCCTCCCTTTAAGGGGATTATAATGTAATATAGAGAAACCCACCAATTTTTCAATTCTCTGCCCCTCAAAAGTCTACTGCATTTATGGAATTATTTTAACTTTAGGAAAAAAATAAATAATTGAAGTTGATAGTTCTTTTCCTATAGTAGTAATACCAGTATTTTTGTACTATTATCGTGTTAATTTTTTTGATACTATTGTGCTATTCACTGTTGCCATACTCTTCTATTTATTTGCTGATGAAAGTGATGTTTTTCCAAAACCTCCTAGCATAGCACATGAGAACTCCTCTGTTTTTCCTTCTTGTGATATTTTCTGTTTCAGAGATGGAAGCAGGTTTTGCAGTTTGATAAGATAGTGAATGAACAGATTCACAGTCTTGAGGTCAGAGGGTTATTAGATTACCTACTCTGACCCGCTACGCAGTTCAAGTTGTAGAAAGTCACCTAATTGCTCTTACAGTGAGATGTCTAACTGGTGTTTGACTAAAGCCTGTATTCCAGGAAGATACTGTGTTCCTGTGTGATGTACTTTAGGTGAACCTGCTCCGGCAGGGGGGTTGGACTAGATGATCCTTCGAGGTCCCTTCCAACCCTAGAATTCTGTGATTCTGTGATACTTAAAGGCTGTAAGACCTTTTTTTCCTGATGCTTATCTCCTTCATTCTTTGAAATGTCTGGTTTATTTTTCATTTGAATTTGTCCCTTCTTTCCAGCTGTTGATTTTGGTTGTACCTTTCTCTGCTGGAATAAAGAGCCCTTTACTCCCTAGTAATTTCTCCCTGTGCAGGAACTTATGTTCATTAATCCAATTATTAATTAATTCAACACAGTATAGTTCTTTAATGCAAACAGGGGAAAAGAAGCACTGATTTAATTAGTGCCAGATTGTCATTGACTTCCATGTAGAAAAACACAGGTTGTTCTGCTTCTTTAAAGCTATTTGTGGTCATAGTCCAATAGTGACCTCCAAAGTCCTTGCCCCCCAAGTCCTCGGCATGCAGGAAATACCAGAGTCAGGTGCAGATGTGAGGGTCTGAAGTAGCTCCAAGAACCTTCTCAACATGAGCAACAGCAGCTGCCAATGCAGCAGAGATGTGCCAGGTTGTCATTCACAAAAATTATTACTTGTGGCTCTGGCTTCCACAGTAAGCTGATATCTGCTTAAGAATTTTATTTGTTTTATTTTTTATTTTTTGTGTAGATAGGAAGTGAATACATATGGCTTAGCCATACATCATCCACCATAGCTATCCCCCTCTTCCCCAAGGACAAATTATTCAGTTGTTTTTATGGCTAGAGATGAAAGTTTTTTGGCTTGGTGAGCAGTCACCCCATTTAATTCTTCCTTTACTGTCAAAAGCTGGAAAATTGCTGTTGCATCTAAACACATAGCAAGCGTTTTGGGGGTAGGGAACCTAGACAGATGTTAGCTTTCTGTCCTTCACAATGCATATTTAAAGGAAAAAAAAGATGAAGATGCAAGTTCTGATATTTCTGAAGTGCATGGCGAACACTCTTGGAAACTCCCATTTGTTTCCCCTTTGTTGCTTCTGATTTCAGGTTTGCACACATTGCAAGCCCGACCAATGTGGGTTTGTCAGGTCACAGCTGATGAGGAGCATTGTGCAGTGCAGAAGAGGAATGGTCCAGTCTGATCCATTTCCTTAACACTGCAGTCACACGCTTGCCCACCGAAGTGACAGAGCTGATACCCAGGCTGTGGCTTGGTGCTCTCCCATCCAGTCATAGGCTCTATCCTATGTCCAGGATGACGCTTCCTTACATGCCAGCAAAACCTTGTTAATGGCACAGAATCATAGAATCATTGAGGTTAGAAGAGACCTTCAAGATAATCCAGTCCAACTACCTGCCTACATCACCACTAAACCATATCACCCAGCGCCACATCCAGACACAACTTCAACACCTCCAGGGACGGTGTAAGAATTCAGAGTGATTTGTTGCTTTTAGAAAATGGGATGTCATGAGTGAGGGATCAGCTTTAGGTGATACAGGGTATCAGTGGGAGAGTCCTGAGTTTGAACCTTTCTCCTCTGAACTCCAGCTACAAGTCTGAACCACAAGATGTTGCATCACATTTCCTGTAGCGAGGTGCCAGGTAATTCGCTTGTGTATTAACAATTCCTCATTAATATGAAGTGCAGGGTAATTAAGACCTGGATTCCCTCCTTAGCTCTGCCATAAGGCTCTTGTGTGATCTGGAAATGTCTCTTGGGGCAGCTTCCCCTGCGCAGAAATCAGTATTTCATCCCAGCCAGCTGAATTCACGCCAGCAGTGCAGGGCTGGTGGCTGGGCACGGACAGAAATCCTGACTCAGACCCCTAGAAGGTATCACAGCTCCTTAAAAAAAATGAGAAGCACAAAAAGAAAATACATTTTTGTTGTTTTCATTTGCCTTCTGTCTTAGGGTAAACTGAACAGATTTTTCCAACAAATACAGCTTTTTTTCTGAAGATTATTTTCATTTTGTTTCTTGTAAATGAAAGCTGAGAGTCTTTTGTAATTACAAGAGTCTGAAGACCTGGAACTTCAGCTAAAATACCGAGCACCAAGAAAACAATGATAAATCCTTGACAGGACCCATACTTGACTTCAATGTAGTGAAGTACATGGTGACACTTGCGTGCTTGGCTCCTCACAATGAAATTCTGTATCTGAAAGCACAGTTTTATGACTGTGAGCAGCAGCAGTAATGATCCTCTTCTTCTTTGCAGCGGTCTTATGTGAGTTATTTCATTACTGCCTGTAATGTGCTTTGAGACCTTGGATTGAAGAACAGAGTGATTATTATGGTAGTTTAATAATACTGTTTAGAAGGATGTAATATGTTGCGGCACTGAGTTTCATGGAAGCGCGATCTGCATTCAGTGTAAATGCTCTCCATCACCAAAGTCAACTCGCAGAGTCAAAGTCACACTTGCCATTACTGCTGCTCCATCTTTAGCGGCTCTTGAGGAACTCAAGGTGCAGCATGATGACCTTCTAGACTCTGGCCCTGTGGTAGGATACATCTTCAGCCCTGGTTATTCTTACCCATTCTCCACTTTCACTGAGCTTTTCACCTGCATTTAGGGCTCCCTGGTGCAGGGTGAGGTGTTTTGCCTTAGGGTACCATGCCTGTCCTTCTTCTCCAGTTTCCATCAGTGCCTGGTTTTGTATCTCTCTGCACCAAGAGGCTGCTGCAATGCTATTTAGCTTATCCCTATGGCTGACTCCAGTCATTTACAGATTTTTGTGACTGCTTTCAAAAGTTTCATGGTGACTTTGCTCTTAGGTGATGATCACCTATTACAGCCTGATCTGCTCTCAGAGGAGGAAGAAATACCTTCTGCTGTAGATTTCAAGGCCAGCAGAGCAAATTTCAAAATATCCTGCAAGTTGAATGACCTTTTTCCATCCAGTTCTATGACCTTTTATATTTTTTGCAGCTTTAGAGACTATTGTGCTCTTCTGCCTATTTATCTTTTTTTTTAACAAAGGCAGATGTAAGGTTATTGAAAAATACCATTTGCCACTTAAATTGGTTCCTGAAACACTGTAGTGTCTGTATTGCAGTGCCTATTAAATTGCATTTTGTTCTGTTTTATTCAGATTTTTGCATGAACCTTTAATGCCACAGCATCTAAATACCTTTCAAAAATACATTAACCAATCCATTTAACATCTCCAGGTAGATACAGACTTGTTCTATGTAAGGAATATTATTAATAGACTGTTCAATACTCAAATTGCATTAGAGCTTATATAAACCAGAAGCCTAAAAAACCCCTTCAGCATCACTCTGTAATGAAAGCACAGAGAGAAACCTCTCCAGAGGGCAGTTCTTCCCAATCTGGTTTTTGTTAGAAGGGGATGGATGGCTCTTTGAAGGTCCTGGAGAAAGATCTTGGGTGCCTTTACATAGCTGTTTGGAGCCTCACCACCAGCATGTGGTGAGGATATGTGGCTCCAGGTCAGGAGAAGACCAGTAAGGAGGGGAAGGCTTCAGGGTGGGCTTTACCATGACTTTAACTCTTTTGTCCTACTCGTGTCCCCCATCTCCCACAACTTCTGAGCATCCGGGACAAGTAGCATAAGAAGTCTCTTTACTCTTCTTCTCTTCTCCTTTTTAGCCCCAGTTCAGCATCACTTTCTGAGAAGAAAGAGGGAAGAAAGGTGTGAAATTATCACCCCATATATATATATATCTGTATGTATATAGGCATCCAGCTTGTTTTCATCTTTTGCTTCCCTGGGTCTGGAACAGTTAGTTTCGGTTCATGTTTGGGGCCTCTGAAGGCTGTTATAGTATAAATGATGAAAATAGCAAAGCTGGTCTCTTCTACCAAAGAAGTCAAGTAGATTTTTCCCTTACTTGGTCACGAAAAATGAGAAATGACAAGAAGCTTTGAGATTTGGCTTATCAGATTGATTCCTGACCATACATGTCATGCGAGACACATAAATGCAGCTTAATGATAAATTCCAAAGGGAAAGGAAAAATTAGAAGGGATGTATCTGAAAATACAACATCTTTACCAGCCAGCTACATACTGGAAAATAATTTCTGACTGATTATCATCTAGTAACAATTAAACATCTTTAACCTTTTCAACCTCCTGTGATTTGGTGCATTAATGAAAAATGTAAAATGGAGTGTGCGTCTTTCTGAAGAGGTTACACAGAAAAAAGATGTTGAGTGAGACTTACCAAGGCTTAATTTACATAACAAATCTGGCCATTACTTAAATTCTCTTTCAGAAGACAGCGTCCAGAGAAAGAATAATCTTCTGACACTACTTAACGATTAGATTTCAAAGCTGAGAGGAATATGATTCGAGACACTGGTGGGTTTTTTAGTTGTTTTTTTTCCTTTTCCTGTGTGTTAAAAGAATCCTAATATAATTCAGAAAGGACCATTTTAATAACAAATTCTTACTATTATCATAATACCCTAAGTTATCTTATTTTTTGCAGGTAAACAGGCAATTTCATATTTGTAGGAACGTCAGAAAATCAGACTTGAATTTCTGGCCAGGTTTTCCTTGTTCTCAGTTTAAAAAAAAACACAACTGCTGCCACGTGGGCTGCAAAGTAATCTACAGTGACTAATCGACTGCAAACATGCACCACTTGGGTATTGAAGCAGATAAAATTGCCAGTCATTTTTAAAATCGGAATCTCAATATTTTTTCTCCACAGTTGCTCTGGGCTCTAGCTAATGCTCACTATTCAGAAGTCATTAAGGAGGAACACGTTGTAACCATCGCAAAGAGCAGATTGATCAGTTTAAGCTTTTCCTTTAAAGATGAACAAAAAGGGCTATGCATTTTGTGTATTACAATGATCTCCTGAAATGAGGCTGTGCTATTTTCCTGAGTCTGCAAGTGTTCGGTCTGTTCTGCCTCTGCTGCAGCTGTCGGTGTATAACTAGGCTGTGTGGGTTTCTCCAGGAGCCTGTGCTGCAAAAGCTGTCATAGATCATGTTGTCTTCGGCCTGCTGCAGTTTGGGGGTGTTCCCCAGGGGCAGGGGCAGGCAGCAGACCTGGGGTGCAGTGGCCACATGCAGAAACCAAGA
This sequence comes from Aegotheles bennettii, assembly GCA_013398125.1. Taxonomy (NCBI): domain Eukaryota; kingdom Metazoa; phylum Chordata; class Aves; order Caprimulgiformes; family Aegothelidae; genus Aegotheles; species Aegotheles bennettii. Next base: position 221,667 of record VZRW01011426.1, on the reverse strand, counting down.
GGGGAAAGGGGTGATGTGGTAGAGACCTTTCACACAAGTGGCAACCAGAGGTTTGGAGAATAAACAGTAAAACCCATTGGTTTTTGCAGTAGATGATGCTCAGCTGCATTCCCTGACCTCTCCGCAGCAGGGACTTGCCTACCAAGGGAGAATCTCTGTGCCAATGCAAGTAGATACCGTATGCACAACCTTAGGACAGTCTTTCCTTTCACTTGTCTTGCATCATACCCTCAGCTTTGTTGGACATCTCACGGTAGTTTTCTAACAACAAAGCTAATATTTCCTGTTATATTTACTATCTTCTGGGCTATAGCCACATGAATCCATTAACATAGCTTCTGCCATCCTCATATGTAGTGTGTGTCAGAGTTTTAAACCACACTATGCTAAAACTCAGCCAGCCGGTCAGCACTTATCTACTGATATGGGGAGCGTTGCAGAGCTTGTCTAAATACGGCTGTGTAGGTGTGGGCATAAGGTATGGGCTGAGAGCCAAACACTGTACAAACTACTGTTGTTCAGACTTCTGGAACCAGAGCTTAACATTTTCAAAAATATCAAACAGCAAGTGCCTCAGCTTGGCTGTGTGCGCAGGCATGGGAGAAGGCCAGGGGATGGGTGATGGGTGAGGAGGCTTGGTGGTGGGGTAGATGTGTGATGGGAGAAGAGGGGAAGCTTTTTTAACCTTCCAAACCATACACAAGTGCATGGTAACATTCAGAGTGTCTGAGCTCTGTGAGCTTGTGGACACAGTGCAAGAGAAGCATATCCACCCCAGGCTCAGTTCACCCCCACTGTGGTCCAGAAAGAATTTGGTGATGGAGAAGAGCCTAAAGAAAGGGGACAGGGAACATCTACTGAACTTTTTCATGTCATGATGTTTGAGAGCTGTATTCAGAAATCACTGAAAAGCAGAAGACAGCTTATCTGCCCACCCCATGTGTTTTGTTGCTTGAATTTGTTTATAAATCTCATTCTGGTTCAAGCAACCTCATGGTTTCTGAATTCTCCAGGTCAGCAGTACTGATAACAGTGAAGTAGTGTCCGTTGCAGTTTTTGCCTGCTCTGCCTTGGCATGCCAAGAACAACCCTGTCATGCTATTAAAACCTAAAATGACTGTCTGGGACTGGAGTCCCGGTACTTCTGTTGTTCAAAATGACTTCTGGGCTTACAAAGAACTAAGCTTCAGAATGCCCTGGATAGCTTTCCTCAGCTCCACAGTAACCTGTTAGGAGGCAGATTAATGATGAACGTTACAGCTTTGCATAGTATTTTTGAACAAGATATAAAGAGACAGTAAAACACAGGAAAGGGAACTCTGTGAGCCATTGGTCATTTTTTATGCTGTCAAGTGCCTTCATACAAATCACGTACAGCTAGAGCTTTCTTCTGAACAGCCCCTAGATATAATTGGTGAAGATGTCTCTCAAGGCGAGTTTGACAAAAGGGCAAATTTCTTCTTTTCCCAGCATTGACATTGACCAAAACATCCTGAAGTCCTTGCAGAGGAGCAGATCCTGATTAATGTCTCAGTGACAAGGTGAAAGAGGGTTAGCAGAGGCTATGGCTGCTTCTCAGTCTGTCATTGTGACACCTTGTCACTCACACACATGCCACAGAGAACACACCAGCGTGCTTTCCCTACACATGAAGTAAGTGTTTGAGGTTTTTCTCTGCTAGCACATCTGGAAATGAAGATCCACTCCCCTAGTCGTGCTAGCAGACATAAAAGGTAGGTAGACTGTGTTCTTTGTTGCAGAAGCAGCAATGTGTGTGGGATCAAACTATTTCTCCTTGTTTATTCTTCATAGTAGAAGGAGAATGCAATCTGTAGGATCTTTTAATTAGAAATAATTTCTTTCTGGAGAGTTTTTTGACACCCAATGTGTAGTTTAGTATTTTGTAACAAACCACTTAAGACTAGCTCTGAGTGAGAGAAAATGAGGCATCGTTAAAAGGCATTTATGTTGTGAAAAGTCAGTGATGTCACAACACACGCACTAGTTATCATATTTTCTGCCTTTTTTGATGTATGCCTTAGCTCTGTGACCATCTGGATTTTGAGAGCAAACTTTCTGGAGGTTATTTCTTTTACAGAGCAAACCAGATCTGTGGCACTTCAGTTCCAAAATGCTACAGGATCACTAGGACCACATATACAGATACAGATGAGATTCACTGTGTAAACTATAGCCTGCATGGAAGGTGTGTCATATATTAAAATATTTGATTTACTTCTTACCAGAAAAAAAATACTGGGTTTTGTAAGTATAAGATGAAAAATAAGAATTGTTTTAAATTAAAGTTATCCTGGTATTCTGGTGCCAAATTGTCACTAGGGAAGAAGCTACAGCACTTGCAGTTGTATTTTATAAGAAACAGCTTTGTAAAATTCATAGTTCAGCAAGACCTCAGAGTGGTGTTGAATTATTTTTATATGACGAAAGAGACACCTTACTCAGAATTCATTGTCATACACATCTAAAGGTATATACACACCTTTTCTTATTTGTTGTTATTTTAATCCTTTTTCTTGTGTTTATCTAGGTTCTTGGTTTTTACTTTTATTAACGGCTACACGATGATAGCAACCAAAAGACACAACTTATTCTGCAGTTGTTGAGGTGTTCAAGGAGAGGCACAAGCTCTTCAATATAAAAGGAATGTCTAAATCTAAGTCAGTTTGCCTGAGGCTTTCAAAAAATATTCCCCAGATGCCAGCATGTAGAAAGTACCAACAACTCCTGGTGAGAAATGTACGTTTGTACGGAGTACAAATTTGTATGGAGTACAAATGTGCATTATTCTCAACTCGAGTTTGCATGAGGATAAAGGAGAGAAGGATCCAGTAAAAACAGTCGGGTGAATAAACCAGAGTCTGTTGCTGTAGATAAGTTTTTTTGGAAAGGAGTGCAGTGTGCTTGGTGCGAGAAGCTGGGTAGCACGGGTGACATTTCTAGTGCAGGCGGCACTGTGAGGAAAGTAGGGCATTTTGAGCATATGAAAGAGAGAGGTGTGCTGAGCTTCATTAGGGATTCTAGTCGCTTTTTTAGTACAAGACAAGATAGACAATGTATTTTGCATGTTAAGTCTCTTTAGTTGTTCTCTATGTATTCCACGTGTAGGTTAAACATCTTTATTTTTTCCTTTGAATAAAGGTGGGTATCTGTGCAAGACTGTGACATCTCTGAGACTTTAACAAGAGAGCTAAATGGTGGAATTATCTGAGATTTGCTTTGCATTCTGATTTAAGGAAGGTCTTTTCACCTACAGCATCTTTTTCTGTGCTAGTGTTATTGGACTATTTTGGATCAAAATTTGCTAATGAATTTACTCTCAAAGGTAGGCTCAATCAGAAGCAATGTTCATAGATTTCCCACTGTGGTACATGATACCTTTTCTACAAGTCTCAATATCCCAGAGTTTTTTATTATTATTATCCCAACCCAGAATTCCATTCTGCATAACCGAGTGCGTTTGGAAGCACCACTCTTCAGAATTATCTCAAAAGATGATTTCAGGAATTTCAGGCTGCTAAACACAACGCAACAGTCAGTGTAGCTTTTGTGAAGGATACAGTTTCCCCAAACCTACTGGACTTCTACAAATGAATTGGTTAAATCCAGTTGATAGAGTATATTGGGTTTCTGGAAGGGTTATTTAGAAACTCAAAACTGTGAAGTGTTCTTTGTCTGATACTTTTGTCCCCATAAAGGGTTTCTACTAACACAATAGTATTTTTGTAGTTTTGGGTGGGATTGCAAGCTACATTTACTCCTTTAGTATTTAGAGAAAGAAATCCAGTAGTATCTTTGAATTCTTTTTCACAAACCTCTTTAATTTTTATTATTTTTTTTTTTCATTCACTTATTCTGGAAAGTGTGTTGTGTAGTTCTCAGGGGCAGCCACCTCCATCTGTAATGCCATGTCCACCCTAAAACAGAGCAACAACTGTTGCATCCATTGATATTAAAAACAGTACTTTGAAAAGGGAATTTCTTCCGTATCTCAAGCCTGATATCTCACCCATTAGGAACAAGAAAGGGGAAAGCCCTGCTTAGGCTCTCAGAGCCTAAGAATGAGTATGGGAAACCATCACATTGTCTTTACTATTACCATACAGTGTCTTTACTATTAAGTTATATTTTTCAGCTGCAAAAGTTGGGAAAGTTCTTTGAATTCTTCTTACTCATCTGCTCCAAGCCAGGACCTCAGGGTCTCACTTTTTACTTTGATTTCATACCACGAGAGGATTTATTCCAAGACCCTTTGGATTTAAATACACAATTTCCCACCAAATCAAAGGTCTGCAGAATAATCTGTCTTACTGGAATAATTTTTCTTGCCATCATTTTATTCAGTGCTGTCCCAGTTTGTCACCCAAGCTGAACACACAAGAAAAAACAAGAACCAGCACAAGAAACGAATGCAAGTTCCCTTTGTTTTAAAAATCAATAAATAAAAAAAAATCTCCTTTCTGTGGGAAAGCACTTGTATATTCCAATCTAAGAGTTGCAAATCTCTTTAGCTGTGTTTGTGCCTATGAGGACAGAAATTTGATTTGATGATTGCAAAAGGAAAGCATAAACAAACAGTGCCTGAAAACTGAATTCTCCACTGACAGTAAATCAGTGTAACTCAGTTGATTTGGTTGGGATCATAGGGCTTAAAAATCAGCATAGAATTGGCCACTGGCATTATTAATAACTGAATAGCAAAAGTGGGGAAAATTTACTGTGATATATACATATATATATGTATACATTGCTGTACTCATTTCTTTGTAAGGTAAGAATAAGAATTGGAAAGTGCCTGAGAAAAAATGGGAATATATGATTTGGCAGACTTCTGTCTAGTATAGTTACGTAATTTGTGTTTTCAACATAAGGATATGTAATTCTGAATGTGTTCAAAAAAACCCCTCAGTATTTTCAGTATATTACATTAAAAATGAAATTTTCTATTCCATTAATAATGCAGAGTATTCTGTAGAAAGTGCAGATGGTAGAGAACTTTGGTAAGTATAGTTAATAGCTGAAGATACAGTAACTTAAATATTCTACTTTTATTAAAACTCAGACCTGTCATGACTTTTAAACTATCATGTAATCACAGTATCATAGAAAAGTTTGGGTTGGAAGTAACCTTAAAGATCTTCTAGTTTCAACCCACTTGCCATGGGCAGGGACACCTTCAACTAGATCAGGCTGCTCAGAGCCCCGTCCATCATCATCATCGTCAGAACCAATCCCTTCGGTTTTATCTAGCTCTGACGACATTTTGAGATTAAAAGAAACACATAATGATGTTAAGATCCTAAAAGCCGAGGCAATCTTCTAGCACGCTGCTGTTTCCCTTGTGTTTTATGGTCTGCAACCCACCAAGAGATTTAGGTCCAACTCAATTTAAAAAGTCAACTAGTCTTACTCCAGAACGAGAGGCAGCAATTACCACTGTCTTTCAGAATGAGTACAAGGATGATATTCCAGTACTATAATTAGTAGCATCATTAGATGTGTTGCTCAGCACAATGTGTTTCATTTTCCAAAGAGCCCTTATACCATGGGATCATGTTTGAAACCCCCACAGGCTACTGTTTGTGCCTTCTGACTGCATTGCTTCTGCACACACTTAACAGGTTAGTAGGCAGAGAACTATATGAAATCTTCCTTTTGAGGCGATGCTCTGCAACTGTGCTTTATTGTATTTGGTTGGTTTTTACAATACAGATCCATATTTGGAGCAGAATCTGGCTTTCATGAAACATCAACTCCTTAAATCCCATTATTACGTTGTTGTTGCTTTCCTTGCAGCAGTCATTTACTCTGCAGCAGCTTAAGATAAGGCATAGCTTGTATCTTCTCTGACTAATGGCTGGAGAGCTGTTTTGAATCCTTGTCCATTGCATAATCCAGTAAAAACCTTATGCATACACAGAAAAAACACTTGAAATTTCCAATGTAAAGATAGTGTGTGAAAGAGAATTGGCATGTTTTTTTTCATAATAGAGTAGAGAATTCTTTTGGTAGTAGTAATTATGTCACGTTTGTTCAGCAGCACACATTAAGCAAGACTGCATAACCTTTGTGCCCTTTCACATGTTTCACTGCTTGTATTTGCTGAGTGCTCAGAGCAGGGGCATTTAATAGTAAGTACATTGACCTCAAATGGTAAATATTCAAATTGAACTATGGTGCATCAATAATTAAAATTAATGACATTTGCATTTTAAATGACTAGAGTTTTGTGTCAATGCTGTTTGGCCATTAGGAGGATGCTCTCCCTGAGGACAGCCCCTTGCTGCACAGGTGGGTGGGCACGTCCCTTGGGCTGTATCTTGCCCATGAGGCACCAAAACAGGCTTGCCTTGTAATGATGATGTACTTTTTCCACTAGATTGCTGTCTAAGATACACTAAGATACAGATCTAAGATACGCTGGGTTCAAGCAAGAATAAATTTGTGCAAATAATATACCTTATACACAATGTCACTCTGATGTTCGGCATGATCCCAAGCTATTTATAATCTATGAAATTGATATATTGATATTCAATACTGTATGGATTCAGCCAGTTTCTTGTAAGATGAGTAATAAATTTCTGTGACATTCTCTAACATCCCTACTTTACAAGTGCCTGAAAATGATATCTTTGCCTATGCCTTATGTAGAAGCACAATTACAAAAGAACAGTGACTTCTGGAATAATTAATCTGTTTTACACTGATCTCACTGCCAGTTTCTTCTTACTCTCTCCTAGAGCAATCCGTTAATGTTTGTATAGCAGCAGACCTTTCATCCATCCCAAATCTTCCCAAACTTGTGGTGTGCCTCTTACTCAGGCACTGGGAGAGCTGCAAAGCTCTGCTCCCTTCCCCAGAGCATCGCACATGGCAGATTGGCTCACATTCCTGAGCACTGGCCCTGGGACAAAGCTACAAATTCCTCCGTTTTCCTGTTATAGTTGGCAAACAGACCTCTTCCTCGCTTTCACCATGCAGCAGATGGCAAGGAGCGAGCTGGAGGATAATGATGCTCTCTTGCCTTAGCACTGTCCCCCGCTCTTCCAAGCAGAGCTTTGAAGACTTTAGCAGACTTCAACCCCTGAAGTTGCACACTCCAACCCAGTGCAACTTGATACAGGAGTAAAATATAAAATGAAGTAATAAAAGTAATTTAGCAAATACAAAAATCACAAATCTAGCATAGCAAAGCATAGAACTGCTTTAAAGTGTGTGCAGATTTGATGTACAGTCCTGGTTAGAAAAAGGTTTCATATTTAGTGTATAGTTACAGTTTAGTTTCAATTCAGTATGTTTTAATGATTACCAACCACTGGACTGGAACTTACTTTAGGGAAATAACTAAAAAGTACAGCTGCAAAACAAGATTAGAATTGATTATTTAAATTAATGTTTCCTGCTTGGTGATTTAAATCATGATTAAAATGGGTGATTTAAGTCATTTCTATTTATATCATTTTGCGCAATTTGGATACTGGCAATCCAAGTCCAGAGATGTTATTTCCTCTCCCAGAATGACAGAATTGCCTTTAGTAAACCACAATTAAATTTCAGAGTCCTCTTGCCTGCACTAGTTACTCAAGGATTTGCTTTTTTTTCCTCCCTCTGCTTCAACAAACTACATTTGTATCACAGGTTATCTAATTACTGTTTCCTTTGGCCTTTTTATTCAACCTATGTATTGATTTTTTTTTAAACGTGAAATATCTTTTGTTTTACTCGTCCTTCCTCACTGCAATGGTGCCTTCCTTGACAACTCTTCCAAGCACTATGTAGGAGGAAGATACTGACAGATGTCAATACTACAGTTACTGTGGTTAATGAATTATTCTCATCAGCAGAGCATGGTGATGGACTTCAAATGCTCGACTCATTACAATACAAAAATCACCATGAGGATAGTTGAAAGTTTGCGTGCTTTCCTGTGCATTTGCAACAGAGTAGGAAAATGCACACAGTTGTTCAGTGCTAAATCTGTAAACTGCAGTAATTTGTTGGATTTCCCCCACCTTGCTTATGGTTGTCTGTCTGTCTCACGGTTTAGCATGACTTAGTATGGTATGGTCTGTCTTCATATGATAAAAGTTTTGTGTTATCTTTTCAGTTTCATTTGAGGGAATAATCTTACACAGCTGGAGAGTTCTTGCAGTCATTGCAAACAGCAGACATGAGAGCTTTCACTGTGACCTAGAGGTTAATCTCTATCAACCATTACTGAAAATACAAGAAAGCATAATGAAATCTTCAGATTTTTGAATATCAGTTGCTTAAAGCCTGAAAGAATTAATGTGAGAAGCTCTTTGACTGACTTTAAAGAGGTGGAAAAAGCACAGATTTTGTTCAGTCAAACATCCAAGGTTATTTTTTCCTTTTTGGAACATTCATAATTCTTCTGATAAGGAAATTTGGTGATGTGTAGTGCAAAGGGGAACATAAAATACACACTCCTCTCTCCTCTGTGCTTCTGTTTCAAACCTATCAAGGACCAGTAATGGCCCTCTTGGAGTTAAGGACCTTCAGAATGTTACTATCTCATCACATGCTGTAATTTTGTGGGGCAGTTTCATAGGATGTCTGGAGTTTGGTCCTGAAAAAACTCTCTTAGTGGGATCCAGCATTATTTTGAAGGAGGAAAAAAAAAAGCAAAACCAAAGACTTGCAACTTAAGGAACCGATGTTATGCTGTCAGTGTCCCTAAATTAACCAAGTGACTGACCTACACTTTAAAGGATTTTTACATTAGTGTCAGAAAGGATTGAGTCATTCTTCTGCAGCTAAACAACTCATGTATCCTCTCATACATCCTTAATAGAGAAAATCCACACTGGGGCCATTTATGTTTTCATCAGGCTCTGCATAAAGAACAATTTGTCATGCCAGGAGGAATAAGTAAAGGAAATCAATCTCTCCAGAAGCTACTGAGAGTGCAGAACACCTACGCACCTTCTCCAAAACAGGTTTCCCAATAGCATTTGGACACTGGAGTAAATGGTTCTCTGTCCCGTGAATCACAGATCTGGCCGTGTTGGAGGAAGTGTGCCTTTGGAAAGAAGGAGAGCTTTTACTGTGGTCTGTCTACACAGCCATGAACGGGATTTGTTGGGTCTTCATACTACACAGCACTTTCACTCCCCAAAAAAGAAAAAAAAATCGTTTTCATAAATGGGTTAAATAATTTATTTTCTCAAAATTGTTATCAAGCAACTATGAGGTTTCTCTGTGTGATTCTTAGGAAATCTGATGTTGCAGCGAAGTGATGGATTAGACTGGGCATTTGGTTTAGTCTCAGAAGAGCAGCCATCAGGTTCAAGAGTAAGTGTGGGGATGGCCAGGAATTACCTGGCTGCATAAGAGGGAAGCAGCACACAGTGGCATTCAGTCCCCTCTGTCCTTCTGTCACGGCATGTCAGCAGAGGGGAGAAGGATCTCAGCTACTACATCCACAGAGAAGTATAGAAAAGGCCAGCAGCTTCATTGAAGGTAATTCAGAATTAACACACCATCAAATAGAAGATAACTCGCAAATTCTTCCTGAATTTAAATTGGAAAGTTGAGTCATCTTTCAGTTGCATTAGAAACTGGAAGACCATGTGCCATATTGCTCTTTACTTGGCTTCCTTCTTTCTATTTTCTTTCTGGTAGATTTAAAAAAAATCATTACTTGTGTCCTTAGATATGTTATTTATTGTGGCTGAAGATGCTCTGCTGGGTGAATTTTAAAACAAGGTCCAAATTAGCTTGTTCCAGAGCTTTCAAACTGCTTATGCATAAGCACAAGTAGGACAGATAGAGACACGTCTCCGTGATACCTTGGGACCTGCTGAAACTATGTGTCCTCCTAAATCCCAGTTCCATTTTCTGGAGGAGATACACACAGACGATCTGTTCAGAAGTGCTAAACAGCATTTTTGGTGGTGCACTAAACCAGTGGTTTCTGTTTATTGTGAATATGGACTCATTTTTTATAGAAAAATACTTCTTTCCCTTAACTCATGACATTAACTTCAAGACAGCTCTTCAGGTGGAGTTCTTTATAGTGAACTTCATAATAAAAATCCTGTTGACTTCCAGGGACGTTGCTTTGGATGCCAAGTTGCATTATCAGGACCATGTTTACTGTCTGTTTCACTGATGAAACAGAATTTGGGGGAGAGTTGATTCCTGGAGAATGAAATGTCAAACTATGTCTCCGAGGCAATTTCCTAGGTATTTTCTGCTTGTAGTGGAATTTATTGGCCTGGCAGTTCAAACTTTGTCTTTTTTAATTTGAACAGAGCAAAAAAAGTTAAAAAAAAATGTAGTCACTAACTATCCCACATTTTTGTTTTATTTTTAACTAATATTGACTGGGTCCCTTTAACCTGAGTCATTTGCTTTTCCAAATCCAACTATTGAATACTAACAGCTGTCTTCTTATCTTGGGAGAGTTCATAGAATTGACAGAGTAGGGTTTAAAAGACATAGTTTACTCTTAGGTTCTTGAAGATTTCACCTTCATTCAGGCAGGGGTGATAGTACCAGAGCTTCTCAGAGTTGTGTTCAGGAATTCAAGTGATGTGAAGTAGAACCATTTAAGAAAAAAAAAAAGAGACAAGAAATTTGCTGTGTTACAATCACTGTTATACTTGGTAGGATAAAAATATTAAGCAATACCAGGTTTTATGCTTTGAGGAGAAAGGGAAAATAAAAATTCTATGCTTTTGATAGATTTAAAAAGACTATTTACCTCCAAGGAGACTGTCTTTCCACTGAGAGATATATTGCACCTCCATGGGAAACATCCAGCAGTGGACATTATTGGAAGTCTAATACTAGATTATTCTCAGTGAACCACTCAGTTCTTTCAAATAAGACTAGTGTTGTCTTCACAATGATATAGGGGAGATAATACCAAGTTTAGCAGGGAAACAGAAGAAATTACTGAAGGGCAAAATATGGGTTACTTGCACTAAAAATGTACATATGTTGGGATGCAAGGTTCATAGTTTATTGTAAAATTTATGCAATCTTTATTGCTTTTGGCTGTGGATATTTAGCAATATTTGTGGCTAACTCCAGACAGAGTTCACTAAAGCCACGGTTTGTGAAATGGGAACAAATTACATGGAAGTGGTGTGTGTGTGTGTGTTTAATCCTTCTTTCTTGTTGGAAGTTCTAACCTTACAGCATGGACTTTCAATTCAACCTCAGTGGTATTATAGCCCTGTCAAAGTAGCTGTCATGTTTCTGGTGCAATGGATCATATTCAAACACACAAGAACGGTAGACAGGGATGTGTTCACCCTTTCATCAAGGATTTTTATTTTCATTTTATGCCTAATCTCCATTTTGATTATGGCCTGCAGTCAATGCAAGAGAAAGCAAGCTGCAGAAACCCAAGAGCCAGACTGAGTTTTGTTTACTTGTTGGTGGAAGAGCTTAGAAGGCTGTATGTTTATTTAATGTTAACAGTGGCAGAAAATGAACTGTGCTGGCCGTAAAACATCAAGTGGCCTCTGCCCATTATTTCTCTATTGCGTGAGCTACAAGCTCTTAAAGCATGAAGAGTAGAATTGAATGCTCCTATGAGTAGAGAACCTGATTTGTATATTATTTTTTAAGTGCTAGAGAATATTTCAGAATGAAAGATGATATGTGAATAGCCAGATGAGATTGATTGTTAACCTTAAGCATCAAGCCAAAAATACCTTGATTTCCTGGAACCACAGATGTAAATCTTGGCAGAATCACCTCAGTGTTTATCCTTTACTGTTATGTGAATTAAAGACTAGCGATTTTATTGTGTTTTCTTCTCTTGGATGAGATCTTAATGACTGAGAACCCATCTGATATATGTAGCCATTACACTCCATTACCACTTTCCGTGACGGTAGAAATTTGCCAAATCACTTTAGACAGAATTTTGTCTTGCACGATGCACTGTTTACTAATTGCCTACAGCCTTCAACACTGTAGTAGCTATCCATCAGGAGAATGCCTCTTTGGCAGTGCACATCTCATTGAATGACATTAAGTTTCTGATCATCATAACGGGCTCAGTTCTTCCTGAAGGACGTGAGGAGCTTGAAGGTGTCAGGACTGCATGTTGTTTCTGAGCTTCATGGATTCCTCTTCCATAAATAGATTAATCATTTTAACTTGTTGCAATTATTACATTCTTGATAGATTTCCTAAGGGTAGCTCAAGAGAGTGTTCCTAGGGAGTCAAAGGGTTTGTGTGATTAGGAAAACTTATTTTCTGACTTCTCTAGGAAGTTGTTTGCCTTGCCACACTTCACCTCAAACTGATGTATTAAAGGCAATTTTGGTGAAAACAAATACGTAAAAGGACCCACACATGCTATTCTTATATGACCACTAAATCATACCCCTCGTAGTCTCCAGCAAAGTTCTTTCATGAGTGTTGTATTCCCAAGTTGTTGGCTCTGAGACCTTGAAAGTTTTAGTGTGGGTTTTTTCCTATTTTTAAGTAGAGAAAATAACCACATTTGCATCTCTGTGACTTAGCCCTTTTAACCTTGCTATTTTGGACAGTCATTGCATGATTTCGAAGCTGCTAGGTTTTTCCTAGGGCTGGGGCAGGTCATCTTTAGCGAGATTGATTTTCTAATAGTTTGCTTCAAAGGGCAGAGATAGCCAACAGTGTGTCTTTTCATTTCATACTTTCTGACAAAGTAAAGGACAGATTCATTTTCACCATTTGCTCAAAGTGTTCTCCAACAGTAAAGCTCCTGTTAGAATATTATTTATGGAACGCAAAAGTATTACAAAGTCCAACCTGATTAACTAAAGTGGCTCTTCTGTGTAATCCATTACTCTAAGCTGGTGCTTGATAGATGGATGGTTATTGCCCTGTTTGTATTTAAAGTAGTTATTTCTTCAGTTATAAATTTGCTGTCAGAGTTATTTCCAGCTGTCTAAAAAGCCAGTGAAATCTGTTTAGAAAACTTACAGTGTTTTGAAATTAAAAAAAATATGAAATGTTTTCTATATTCATAAAGAGAACAACAACAAATAAATTAATATGAAAATGAATACAGCCATAATCTTTCCTAATCACCAGTGATAGAGGGGCAGCTGTCTGGCACTGGCCATCCTTATTGCAGTTGTGGTATTACTGTGTATTACTGTTGGTTGCTGTTAGCCCTCTCACGGAGATGTTTGCCATAAGCAGTAGTACAAAGCAGATGTGCCCTTGAAATTCTCTTTGTTTGCCTGTGCACCCATTTTCTGAACTGGAAATTGGCATTCAGATCTTTCTGCAAGGATGATAAATACTTTATTTTCATGATAACCGTTCGATTTGCCTCTGGAGTAAAAATACCTTATTCATTTAGTCCAGTGAAGACAGCTTTAAGGCCTGGTAGCAGTACTGTGAGATGTACACTTACTAAGAGGTTCTTCAGATATCATATTTCTAAAGTAGTGCTGAATTCAGTTTTAAAAGTCTACTAGTTTTCATTTGGAAATCTAGCTGCCACTTTGATAGTCAGCCTTATAGTAGAGGACTGTTTAAGTTTAAGACTGTTAAGTTTAAGAAAACTATTACTTTAAGATTAATTCACCTTGTGGCATGAAGACTACCAAACTGAAATGGCAATGGGGTTTGTAAGTATTCAGCACTTCTGAAAATCAAGCTATTTATCTATATGTCTAGATCAGGGTTAAAATGCCTGGCTTGAGGCAACCCAATTTAGAAAGGCTAATCTGGGCATCCTTGTGAAGGCAAACATTCGCATAAGATGTGTGTATCCGGATTTCAGCTCAACTTCTAAAGAACTTGTAAAACCTTGGAATTACAGATTCTGATTTATACCCTGCTGGAAGTCTGGTGGATAATTGCACCATGCTGTTGTCTTTCTAAAATTGAAATACATCTATTTCTGTTTGCAATGATAAATCCAATAATAAAATCTTAATTGGAAAAAAGCAATTTGTCGGAGCAGCAATTAGCAGTGGAACAGCTGCTTCGTTAACATACAGATGCAGGGTAATGGCTTCTGATTCAAACGGGACTTGGTGAACTCCCTGGTGAAGAGGTTCCTCCTGACACTATTACACATTTTGCTTTTTCCAAGTGTTGTGTTTTCTTTTGCTTACGAGCTTGACTTGCTTTAACACATTATTCATATGTCTCTGATACCCTTCTTAACATTATCCAAGCTTTTCCAATGCAAAATCAGAAGCAATTACATAGCTCATATTCAGATGATTTACTGTGTCACCTGCTCTGATGTCAGAATTCAAGAGAGTGATTAAAAATTCAAGTAGTCTGTTCAGCAAGGCTGCCGACCCACAGGTTTATGCTGAGGACAATATTTTAACCCCAGCTCTGAAAGCTTTGCTCAGATATTGTGCTCACTGCTTGTGGGCTGTGCAGGGAACTGTTGTCTGGTGCTCCTGGACAACAGCAGGTCTCAGTCACTTGTCCTTTTCGAATTTGATGCCATTGTAGGTACCACCATCATTTCTGTTGAAACTCTTTCACAAGTCACGTTCTGTTGTAAGTGAATGTCCCAAAGTCTTTGACATTTCTCCCTTTTGATGGTAAAAGAGGTTTGGGGCTGGAGTTTTATTTATTCGTAAGAAAGAAGATGGGGAAAGCTATGGTCCCGCTGGTAGACCCTTATATCTGTCTGTGATCACTAGACTACAAGATTCAGTTTTCAGCAGTGCTAAACAGCCTGTAACTGGCCATTGGAGGAGCTGAAACCTCAGCTATCCGGCACCGCTGAATCAGTCCACCTTCTAGGGACCTGTGTTGGAAATGCTGCATCAGTCTTGCCACATGTAAAGACATTTCCTCTGTAGCAGACATTTGATATTACTTGAATGTATAAACAGCTGCATGTTTTTTAAACCTCTCCAGCTGATACATCATTTAGTTCTTTGTTTTTTTCTGCTCTTGAAATCTTTTTCCCAGATGTGTGGGAGCGCTGAACTCACTTACCTGGTTCCTCGGTATGATTAGGGTAACAATACATGGTTGTTTCATGAGGGCGATAATACCAGAAGCAATTCATGCTGAAAATCATTCAAATCAGAACATGAATATTTGGTAGCCTGTTTAGCATAGTGCTGTAATTATTGAAAGGTGTTGTGGCTATCATGGTGACCACCAAGCAGCTTTGTGAACAGGGCAGAGTATTAATCTGAAAATCCTTGATAACTCCCTAGGAGAGATCTCTGTTTTGCAGTCCAGTACTATGTTCAGCTAAAAGGATAGTGAATAAAAGTCTCAGGAAAGCCTAAAATCCACATTTTCATAGGTGTTACTTTGGTGCTTAAAGACACAGACTTAGGCACTCGTTTGCCATTTTTTGGTTTGGTTTAGTTTATTTGAATATCCTGTTAAGTGTCTGTCTGGATATTCAGAGACAATATCTCTGTGAGTCAACTCTTCTCCTAAACAGCATATTCACTGGAGCACTGACTGAGATTTCTACATAATTTAGATTGTGAGTTTAGGGTTTTTTTTCGAAGTCTGTTTATAATTCCTGGTTCTTCACAAGAGTTGTTGCTTGGCATTGCTTAATGTCACACCTAGAAAACAAAGTTGAAAGAAGTAAGAGAAACAACTTTGAGTATTCATTATTGAAAATAATGTCAAGTATATTATTTTCAGACAAAAGTGTCTGGCTTTCAGAGCCCTTTTAACCACAAAATAACAAGCTGAGAATACTGGCATCAGCTTTCTATGTTCTAAACAAATAAGCAGTTTAAGCCTGACTTGCCGCAGAGCCCAGCAGTTTGTAGTTATGCCCTTGTGAAATGAACTCAACATGCTCTTCAGTTACGCTTGCAATGATACATACCCTATTTTCATTGTTTTCAGTGGCTGTACGGGGTGCAGAGCCACTAAAAGTCTAGGTCTGAATGCTTGCTTACTCCTAGGTGTATTTGTGAAGTGCTGTCTTTTCTGCAACTGTAAATAAAGAAAAAGATCATGTTCAGTTGCTGTTGTGAATTACAATTAGCTTCTGTTGTAATACCATATTTGCTTTCAGAATTAACACCCTCTGGAGATCCCTTCTTAAATATAAAGAGTTGCTCTGGAAGATGTTTCTAAATACACCCAAACCTCTATATTAAAGACATATCATGGCAACATTTGGAAGGGAGCCCTATGCTCTTCATCTCTCAAATCAGTTATGTCTTCTTTCTGAAAAAAGGCTTGACGGGAAGGACATCGTTGCTGGTATAAATCAACTATATTTCCACCACACAGTGATTTTTTTATAGCCTGACTTATTCTTGATCATCTGATTTGTGTCTTTGTCTCTGTGGCTGAGTGTACCCCTGATATTATTATTTTTTTTTAATTCATTGACCAGCTCCAACCTTGGCAGCAAATAGACATCTTGAAGATTATGAAGTTCTTTCAGGTGACAATAAGGATAAGTAATGACAGGAGGAAAGGAACAGACAGAAGCAAGTGCTGTAAATTATGACTTATTGGACATTGGAAAAGCTGAACGACAGGCAATCACGTGCAAAGGTGGAAGGGTGCAAAGCAGAAGGAGTTTGTGGTATTGTAACTAAGGCCATTTATGGAGGTTTTCATCCTCTTACACTCCAGCATCAATCTCACAAGATGTGAAACCTGAGGGAACTTAGTTCTGGTACTCCTGGACCTTGCTGGTAGCTGCAAAACACTACCACAGGTATGGGGCATCATTGTAAACCATCATGGTGTTAGCGATATGCTTCTGCATGCTGTCAAATCTCACCTCTGCTCTCAGAGTGCCCACTGGTTCCACTCCAACTCATGAGACAAGGACTGTAAAGGTTGCAGAAGAGTAATGCCACTGGTGGTTGACAGTACAAATGGAGATGTATCACCTAAAATGTCGATGATGCAGGGCTACATTTTGCTGTACTTGACCATTATTTTTCGAACAATAATGGCACATGTCAGAGTGATGATGACAATATTGTTTTCTATAAATAGAGGTTTATCTCATGCCGTTTATAACAGGTGGGGGACTGGGAACCTGGGTAGTTGCTCCCAAACCATATTCAATCAGCAGTGTGGTGGTGCTTTCTGCAATTAGCACTAAGGCCTAAGAGGAGTTCAGTATCCCACCTTTTACTAGATTTGAGTGTGTGGAGCAGGGTCACACTCACGGTTGCAATTCCACCATAATATGACCCACAAGGCAGCCTGCTTGCTGCAATTCCTTTGGATGTGACATGCCAGATTTAATAAAACTTAGCAATTTCAGGCATATGGCGATGGTCCCTTTTGCTTGTGGGCTCTGAGAAGGCATTAAGTGGTGAGGTTTTCTTTTCTTACAGCAAGAAATAAATGCATCTTAAAAATAACTCCAATATTAGATATTGGTGAAGTGCAAAGCCAGCTTTCAGCAGTCTGCAAAATGTGGGCTGCTGATAGCTACAGCTATTCAATACCACAGAAATATTTTAAGTGTAATGTCACAGTTAGATCTCGAGGATGGGAATGAACTCTTTGACACACACTTCTTTGGTAAAAGTAGGGAAGCAACTGTGATTGGAAACGTTATCAGAAGAGCAGGTGGGTGTTTATGCTGGGCTGGGAGCTCGGTGGGGCTGTGCTTGGGGCAGTTGACAAGTGGCGTGGGGAAGAAGACGCTGCAAACCTGCACTGCATCAGCAGGAGCATGAAGAAGATTCCAGGACTGTCTCCGCTGACACAGACAGATGCATTGTTTTATTTTTCCCCAGAAACAGTTATCACACAGTGGTTCCTTCACTCTCAAATCATCAGTGGTGACAGCCTCCCTGCGCTGCTTGTTAGCAAGCTAACCATCAGTGATCCTTCATACCTCCACAAGAGCCAAAAGGCCTTGTCACCACTTTGTTTCTACACTGGGATAAATTACACAGGTTGTTCTCCAGTTAAAATATAAGCCTTCTTGGCTGAGTTTCATTGGCGCTCAGCACAGGGGCTTGGGTGACCATAGGTTTGGGAAGGTTTGATGGTACGAAAGGGTGGTGAATGTTGAGCACTACAGCATGAATGACTTTTTTTGTTGATTCACATCCTACCGTCAGCCCCAATTCGCAGCCTTTTATATTGCTAAATCCAACAAAAAGTGGCTACTGGAGCCCCAAATGGCTGCAGTGGTTCTGTGTCTACAGTCTCTCCTCTCTCAACATCATTTGTCAGTGGTGAAAGGCAACATTAATTTTTGTGCTAACCCTCTTCAACACTTCTCGGAGACTGGGCTCTCACCATCAAAATTGACACTGCAGGCTGCTGAAGTCAGTGCATTAGAAACTTGCCTCCGTGGTGCTGTCAGCATGAGCCCTTGGAAAGGCTCAAACGGTGCCAAGAGCCGAGCTGTTGCTACCAAATCTAGTGGCCAAATGCACTGGGACACTGCTTTCTCCTTTGTTTGCTTTGAAATCATCAGTGATATTGTGAGTCCTGCTGGAGAACACGGTGCCTCACACTCCCATGGCAGCCCTGGAGGCATCTCCCCAGCGCTGTCTCCCAGGCTCCACTGCACAGTGTCCTGTGTCCAACTGTGCGTGGAGGCCTCCCTTTCCCCCTCTTTCACGAACCCTGGAGCTGCTACAGCAGTTGCGAAGAGAACAGATATTAGGAAGATAACTGTGAGCCTTAGCTGCCTGGCTGCACGCAGAGAGCTGCAAAACGAAGGAGCACCATCTGACCAGGCGGTGCCTGTGGAGAGGTGCTAAATTCCTCTTCAGCAGGAGCCCAATCTGTTCCTGAGGCGATTATCAGCCTTTCACACTCCCTTTGCTCTTGGCTTCCTGCAAACTGATGGGCAGATCCTGAAGCACACGTGTGCCTGTTGGCCTGATCCCTCCAAGCCCACCCTCTGTCTCACTAACAGGAAGTCTACTCCAGCTCTGTCTGGGCAGAGGAGACCAGGAGTCCTCCACCACAGCAAATGGCCTCTACTATGAGGGAGGTGATTATTAAAAAGGTTGGGCTTTCTGTCTAAACACTGGTTAATAGATAAGACACAAACCATCTGAAACTACTTTTACTAAGACTGTTGGGGTAGATTTGTTCTGCTCTGTGGCCTGGGAAGCTATTAAACTTTTCACTTCTTGTGAACTGGGCAGTGTGTGGCTTCTCCGTGTTCCTCTTGTTATGTTGCATATCTGCCAAAGGCATTTCTCACTCCTCCTTTGGTGGCAACTGGTACGTTTGCTAAATTCACTCCTTCCAGCAGATGGTGATGCTGCTGCCCCTTCTGTAAGTGTGCACTGCCTGAACAGCTCATATCGCTCCTGCTCTTCTCCTTTACTTGATATTCAGGCTGGAGGCTTCCAAAGGATTTTCTTACATCAGTTTTTATGTGACACCTTATCACTGGACTTGTGATCAAAAGAAAAAAATACAGGCTCATTTTCTCAGCAAGTGTCATAGAAATGAGAAAGATCTAGGCTAAACTTTAGGGGAAACTTTTTAACCATAAGGATAGCTAAGGACTGCAGAGAAGAGACATGAGATGCTATGAAACATCTTCAGGAGTAGTAGAGTAGTAAGAGAATATCTGTAGTAGTAAGTGTAGTAAAAAGAGTATCTGTTGGAAAGGGTTTAGGTTTTGCTGATCTGTCTTTGGGGTTATGAGATGGACAAAACTTCTCAAAGTCCTTCTGGCCATGTCTTCCATATTCTTTTATTAAATTTGTCAATTAATGGATTGTTTTGAACATACTGTTCACCCTGGCTGTGGGTGTCTGAGCAATGAAATGTGTAATAAAAAGAATGACATACTAAGGTGCATTTTAAAAGTCAATGATGATTTTCTGTTTATGATCAAGAAGAGAGAGAGAGATATGTAGGTATAGTTATAGATGTACAGTTATAGATGTAAATGTAGATATAGATGTAGGTATATATAATAGATATATAATAGATATAATAGATATTGATATAGATGTCTCTCCAGGCTCAGCAGTGTAAGACACTGTGCAAATCGAACCCCAAACTGTGATCCATAGGGAAAGTTTTTTACTCTGCAAGATGCTTAGGATGAGGAATTAAGTAAGGATTTTTTAGGATGTCTGGTCAATACTTGACCTAAGCTGAGTCAAAAGAGGTGTGTTTTCACAGCTACTGGTTTGATAAAAATTTGGATATGTGACTTTTCAAAAACAGAGTTACTGGAATGGGGTGGCTATGAAGGTGATATGAATAGACTTTGAGAAGGACACTAGCCATTTCCAAAGGCAAATGGCCATTTTCATTAGTCAAAAAGCTCCTGAGAAGACTTAAAGGGAGAACCTCCAGCCTTGCCAGTGTCTCTGAAATCTGGTTGAAAGAAGAAAGCCTTGCTACTGACTTGCTTGCTGCCAAACACTGGATCTATTGTATTTCCACCAGGACCAGCAAATAGGGCATCTTTAGTTTTTTCTGTGGTGTAAGGGGTCAGAGTCCGTGTATTCTGAAATGCAGCATGTAAGTATATAACTCCTATCCAGCTAGCAAGCTTGTAATTGTTAAATGTAGAGATCAGTAGGGTAAATAACACATATTTTCAAGCATGAAGCGTGTGTAGGCAGTAGAATATCAACTGTTATGTAACTGATCCTGTATAAATATCTTTGCCCAGAGAAGCTGTGGCTGCCCCCTCCCTGACAGTGTTCAAGGCCAGGTTGGATTGGGCTTGGAGCAACCTGGTCTAGTGGGAGGTGTCCTTACCCGTGGCAGGGGGGTTGGAACTAGATGATCTTTAAGGTCCCTTCCAAACCAAACCATTCTATGATTCTATGATTCTGTAAGTATTAAATCTGCTGGTTTTATTCTTCATAAAAGTGAATACTCAGTTGTATTCATTTGCTTTAATTCCTGGTAACCCCTCTCTGATTTTATAATCAGTGATGTTTCTGTGGTTGTGTTGAAGTGCACATGGCTAGCATTTACAGACAGCACTGAAGAATGTATTGGTAGCTTGATTCAGATATGCTAATTCTTAATTCTTCTTATTTAGTGGTACTTTAATTTATTTTTATATTATGGTTTTGCATAAATATAGTTGAATTATATAAATACAAAAAAACCTATTCATCTCTGTCGTACAGTTTTTTCCTCCCCAATACTGTTTGGATCTGGGAAGATGCTGATGTAAATAAGATTATTTTGCATGATCCCTAAGATGAAATTTTCTGATCATCCTTCTGTAAGGATGTGTGCTCTGCAGCACAGATTGTTTCATGAAATGCTTAGTTTCCTGTGCTAATGTCCATTTTGCCTTACTTGAGGGAGCACAAGCCATATGAGAGTCTTGGGTAAGAGTAAAACACTTTGACCTGCTCTTAAGGAATCCCTAATGCTGCACCCAGAGTGCTTGTAGCTTGGGGGCCTACATGTCCTATAATGTCTTGCTTCAGTCTTGGTCCTTTTTTAAAAGATCCTGGATCAGTTTGTCTGTCTGATGTAGATGTTGTGATTGGAAGTTGCTATGGGTTGGCCTGGTGGCAGATTGAGTTGAGCTGCTAGGGCGATCTTCTACCTGACTGTCTGGACTGCAAGCCTCAGTCTTCATCGCGGTCCTGCTGGGACACAAACTTTCTTCCCTGCCACTCTTAAGAAGTTACGTCTGTCTTCATCTGCTTGTGGTCTTGGTTTTGATATAAAATTAATTTGGGCTCAAGAGAGAAGGTTTGAATGCACCATACAGCTCTTGAGTGGTTGTGGATGACAAGTTTGTTATGATTACATCCACAGCCCTAAGTTTTAACTGCAATGGAATGAGGCATGTGACGAGGTAAATCAGATTAATGGTTTGAAGGGACTGACAGATTACCCGTATTCAATCATTATACCCAGGCTGTATGTCCAAGTCGATAACAGTAAGTGTGATAAAATCTGCATATCATTTGATCACAGCTTGCGTTAAGGTTGTGCTTTTAGCAGCTGGTTGTATGCTCAAAGTATTAGTGGTTGGAGTAATTTTGCTTTATCAAATTAAAGTTTTGGTTTATGTTTTCCTGATTTACATTCCAATGACTTCTGGAAATTTTATTTAATAAGAAGATGCATTGTAAGTACCACTGAACATACGAGAAGTCTTAATTTTAGATTTCACTGACATTTCCTAAAAATTGCTTCTAGTTGGAAACAAAGTTTTCAGATTTCCAGACTTCATTTCTAACAGCTTCTAGGGCATCGGTTTTCAAAACAACTACATTGCTGAACCATTTAAGGCTTCTTAGTAGAATGTGTCACCTAATTTTTAAAAGCAGTAATATGAATATTTGCATTTGAGCTTATTTCTCAGAATTCCCTAAATACTCAGTGAAAACAAACAAGACCCAGTTCAGGCATCTGTGTGAGGATGAAGGATATTCCTTATTGACTGCTGTCCTGGTTTGTGTTGGGGAGCTAAGCAAGCTGTAGAGATCTGCACTATACCTGCCTGCATTTGATTAGAGGACTCCTACCCCCTACCTCTCTTGAACCATTGTTGGGTGCAATCTTTGTCCTTGCAGTGCTGCATCTCATTTGAGCTCCCTTTCTAGCTCGGCTCTTCTAGAACATGTTGGCTATGCCTCCTCACTTTGGATGCTGCCTCAGGGAGAGCTTTCTTCTTTCTGTGTACCCCGAGTCCTTCCTTTCTGCCTATGTAATTTTCAGCTTTCTCTTCCCATATCACATTTCTCCTTTGATTTGGAGCTGTAACACTGAAAGGAGCCTTTGTGTTTGGCTATATATGAGATAAGGCTACTCTTGTTGCCATAAGCTTATGAAAAAATAGTCTTCGTAGACCTCATCTGTACTAAATGCTCTACTACTCCCCACTCAGACATCCGTGTTTCTTTATTCCCAGTCACAGGTGCACGGCTTATGAAGGCAGGTGAGGGCAAAATTGCAGGAGGGTATTGTCAAAGTCACAATAAGCAGTTTCTTAATGCTAACCTTGTTAGTTAGGAAAAGAGAAGAATGACTCTTCCCTTTGAAAATGTACTTCATCAGCAGAATTCTTTAGTGTGTTTTTCACAGTTTCCTCAGAGTTGTCAGTGGCTTTTTATAAGTGAACTGCAAGTAGCCTATAGTATTAAATATTTCATCACAGTTAGGTACCGTATATTCATCAGTTTGTAGAGTAAGCTTGTCAAAAGTCTCCTTGTTTTTGTGTTCGAGTCACATATTTTTAATGCAAATCTGTTGGGTCTGTTATGTGGACTTAAATTGCTGCTTTGCTTGCAAAAATAGGAAAAAAAAAACCTAAAGCTGTTAGGGCTTTAAATGATTTTGAAATATCTTCAGCAAAGATGTAGGATGGGAAGTTGTATCTACATAACAAGTGTTTAGTGTAAAACATAGGAGCGTAAAAGCATGTGGATGACTTGTAAGGAACAACTATTGGTCATGGTAAGCTTCATTCCACCACTGGCAGTTTATTCCTTGTGAAAAATGTGGTTTTATTTCCCATTAGAAGCACCCTTAGAGAATCTCATGTTATTAAGGCATTTAGGAGTTTTTACTGTTCATTTTTTCAAGCACTGAACAATCAGAATTAAAGTAATGCCATATAATGAACCTGTGCTGCTTGTGGCCTCAAGGTATGGAGCTTAATAGGAAACCAGCTAATGAGAATATCCACAGTTGTACCAGGAAGGATAAGGAGAAAAAATTGAATATTATAAACCTTCATGCTTCAGAGCCAGCCATTAATTGGCAAGGAGGTATGAAGAAATTTCCATAGCACACAGGGTGCATATTTTGATGGCTTCCTGCAACTTCTGCAGACACACCTGGTACTCATCCCTGTGAAGGTGAAGGTGGCAGAGTTAAGAGTTGCTCAGAGCACTGGTCAGACATCATAATTTTAAAGATGCTGGGTCCTGCACCTGGGCTGCAACAACCCCATGCAAAGGTACAGGCTTGGGGAAGAGCGTCTGGAGAGCTGCTTGGNTGACTGTGCCCCTGTGCTCAGCACTGACGAGGCCACACCTGGAATCCTGCGTTGAGTTTTGGGCCCCTCACTACAAGAAGGACATTGAAGGGCTGGAGTGGATCCAGAGAAGGACAACTAAGCTGGTGAAGGGCCTGAAGCACAGGTCTTATGAGTAGCGGCTGAGGAAGCTGGGGCTGTTCAGTCTGGAGAAGAGGAGGATCAGGGGAGACCTTATTTCTCTCTACAACTGCCTGAAAGGCGGTTGAAGTGAGGTGGTGGCCAGTCTCTTCTCCCAAGTGACAAATGATAGAACAAGAGGGAATGGCTTCAAGTTGCAACAAGGAGAAGTTCAGGCTAGATATTAGGAAACATTTTTTATGGTGAAAGAGTGGTCAGATATTGGAACAGGCTGTCCAGGGAGCTGGTAGAGTCACCATCCCTGGAGGTATTCAAAGAATGCTTGGATATGGCCCTGGGGGATATGGTTTAGTGGTGGACGTGGCATTCCCAGGTTGATGATTGGACTCAATGATCTTGAAGATCTTTTCCAACCAGAGTGATTCTATGATTCTATGATAATTTAAAGATAATTTTAAAGATTATGCATAGTTTGGCAGTATATGGAGCATTAGATTTCTGTGTGGATATGAGTTTTGATATTTAGTCAGTGGAGGAAAGATTCCCCTTTCCTTGGAAAAAATGTGTAAGAAGAAATGATACAGAACTGGAAGCAATAAGTCAGATGTATTTATGAAACACGGGTGAAATAGTAACTAGGGTATATGTAAAATAAGAATCAAACAATACACAAATAATAAAAAGTGTAATATTTCAGCTCACCATTATGTCTGCATGTAGCATGACTTTGGTATCGCTTCATAATTGTCTACAGTACAACATAAAAGACATGCTACAACTTGAACTTGTATGGAATGTATTTTAAAAGATTTTTGACCTTTAAGCATTTTGAAGCAATTTGTCCAGTTCCTGAAAACTAGGAATGCCTGCCGCTTTCTGTCTAACCCATGGCATGGTTATCTTCATAAAAGCAGAACTACTGTTTAGCTCAGCCTCGTCATTCCTATTACCTTTTCTGAAGCTAAGCAAGTGGATGGTTTTTATTCACTTTAGATAAAGCTGTTGTGAGTTAATAGCAGCAGAGTGTGTACTAATTGGTGATTAAAGCATTGGTAAAATGGGCACACTTTGCAAGCCTGAATAAATCCTTCAGCAGAGTATCACTGTAGTATTTTTAGTAATCACTCACCAGGGCAAGAGATGCCCAAGAACATATCTGCAGAGGATTGTACTGTTGTTATGTTGCCCTCTGAGCAACATGATGCAACAGGGGAAATAAAAGACTTGATTTTACCTTGTGATAGATGATTGTGGCAAGAGCTGGGGGTTGACCATCCGGTCCTCTGCTGCATAGTCCAATAATGAATTGAGAATGCACTCATTGACCTCTTCTCAAATGACAAAGACTTCTTTTCACCTTAATCTACTTTTCAAAGGAGATTTTTTAACCTTATGTCTTCAGGAGGAAAAGGAAAATAGTCTATTAATTGGGAAAGTTTTCCCTTTACTGTTCTTTTGTGACAACTCTCGAAAGCCCTTTTGACTGCTTTTAAGAAGGTAGCATCTTTGCTTGATGATAATAGTTACAATAAGAGTGAGATTGATGCGACACTAAAAGTTACGATCATTGGAAGGATCAGCACTGAAAATACTCGATAAGATTTTTCATTTAACTAGCATCTCTTTTGGTAGTGACTCGTAAGTAACCTAAAGAAAAAGGAGGCTGTTTTGGTTTAGGTATTTTGTGGGGGGTAAAGACTAAATTCAGAGCGTTGCCATTACTTAGAACAACACTGAACTGATTATTTGGTCTCTTTTTGTTACAAAAGCAATTTTTGCCTTCTGTTTTGTCCAGTATCATCTCTCATAAGAAGGATATGAGATCTTGGCAACACAAATTATCGTTAAATATTTTTAAGTGATGGAAAGAATGTAATTCCTTATAGTCCGTTCAAAAATAGTATATTAACTCTGATAAATCAGAAGATTGCTTTCACAGATATTTTATGCACTTTATCTACTGCATTTCATAACAGTGTATAGATCTTCCAGCAGCTGACTTGGTCTGATTTACTTTAAATTCATGAATCAAGCTTGTGATAGTTGCCACAGCTGCACTTCTGTGTAATAAGTCTTCTGCAAATCTCTTTATGTATATATATACATGTGCGTATTTTTACATACAGAATTACAAATGTTCTCAATACAAAATAAAAGCAACCAAAAGAACACATCTAATATGAGTATGTAAGAATCAGAATTTATTTTTATTCTTCGCAATCTAATCAAAATGCAACAATTGCTTATTATTAGTCCAGTTATAACAAGAATCAAGATCATGAAATTTCTGTAAAGGATCATTAGTAGTACTGTAAAACTATGTGCACGAGTATCTGTCCTTTCCTGTGATGTTACGTCTCCATCCTCTAATGTTTTAGTAGGGTGAGTTGTCAACACCACATGCCCTTTGTGAGAGGAGTGTGATGTTGATGATGGAGATATTCTTCTCCTGAGTTTTTAGTTCACTCAAAAAATAGTTTTTCTCTGTCGTTCAGTGTCACAGTAGCTCATAGGTTGCACTTTCCTGTTGATTCACAGGGTTAGTTGTACCACATTTACTTGCCTTTGCTAATCCTTCTCTGTATGCAGCTTGATTTCTTTTTGTGGGGAGGGAAAGAATCAGTGATTGAACAAAGCTAAGCAGAACTGAAGTTAATGAGGTAATGATGCAGCTAAACCAGTTCAAAACCACAAGGCAAATAATCAGGAGGTAACTTGGCTTTACAACAGGCCAAACCAGGCAGTAGGCATCTAACTGTAGAGCAAGTGGCAAGCGTAGAGAAAATTTGTTGACTTTTGCAGGTACGGTGAAAATCAAGCTAAAACATGTTCAAGACTAGACAAGGCCTAACAAGATTTGGAGATGTGCATAGCTCATATTGGTAATTATTGTAAACTTGAGATGTGGGACAAGCACCAGCATTGTGGCTGGGCCACAGGGCTCATCTGTGCAGGGTATATTGAGTCCTGCCTTTCTCAGGAGTGCCAGAAGGTGAATTTGAGAAGAATGCAGTTGCAACAAAAACAGTGTTAAATGAAGCAAAAGTATTACCCCTCTGCAGCATGATTTACTGATGCTTAAAGAAATCCTCCCAAAGGCAAACCAGGTTCAGTTTCCTTCTGTGCCTGTAAGATCTCTAACCCAGGTCTCCTGCCTTCCTGGGAAGTGTCTTGGCTGCCAAGCTGCGTCTCAGGTTAGATGATGGCTCTTGCTATGCTAAATCTGGCATTACTTGCAGGATTTCATTACCACCCAAACCTATAGCAGCCAACGGTGCTTGGTGTGCAATAGCTTTCACATTGACTGCCACTGGCAGCAGGGACTCAGTTTCTGAGGCTGCATCATGTTTATGTGAGGATTTGGATTTGAACAGCTCACACCCTTCTCTCCCCTCGGGGCATAAAGAAGTCTACAACAGACTGCAATATGTGTTACGGGTGTCTTGATGGAAGTGAAGGCACAGTGAAACGCAGATGCTCAAAGAAACATCCTTCCCTGAGTCCAACAGGCAATGAAAAAGGTAGGGTAATGGAAAGTATAATGGCCCTTTTTTGTGGATATATTGACATATATTCCATTGTATTTTAACAGATTGAAAGCTCCTAATGCTGGAGTGCAGACAACATGCTCTTGGTAGCAGGCTACCATATATAACATTCATGTTCAGAGTACTTGGAAATGCAGATCTATTGCCTTAAAGTTGTTGCACACTGATTACAGTATAATCTAATCAAATATAGATGTTCATTCAAGATGTCACTGTCATGAAGCTGTAGGACCATTAGGTACCTGAATTCTTTGGCAGTCCCCAGTTCTTAGACTATTCCCCATTGAAAGTTTTTTCACATTATTCCTTCATGCTTGAAGCACACAGTGTTACTTCACTGTTCTGGGCTTGACTGCATATTGCAATGCATTTTTAGTGGAAAACATTTGGAGTGGTTTGTGTAGCCCTAGTCTTCTTTTTTTTGTCATTTGACTTTGTCTCAGGGAACACCCCCTGCTTCCTTCAGGGGAGCTGGTCTGCAAGAAGGACAGTCTGCGGGGAGGGAAGGAGCACTGAAACGTAGGAGGTTGTTAACAGGGTGTGGATGATCATAAAATATCATAAAACCAGAGTCTAACTGGAGAATAGAAGCAAAACTGCTCTCAGACTGGTGGTAGCAGATGCTGTCAAGCTTGTAACGGTTGGAAGGTAGTATGGGCTGAGTAGAGAGGAGGATTAGAGATATTCCCTTTTGAACCAGAGCTATAGAGTAGGTCTGCTTTATTACAGCTTGGGTTGGCCAGAAATTTCACTGAAGCAGAGCTGATTTCTGCCTGCCAGAGCTTGGACCTTAGCACTAATTTTGAATTCCAGGGGAAACTGGAGTAAGTGGGCAAGTGGTACATTGACATGTGAATGGAAAAGCCAGAAGAAATGGACAGAACCACATAACATCAAGTATCCTGTGTTGAGGCATGGAAGACCCCTTCGTTAGTGCAAAAGTGACAAAAAGTGGGGTACATTGCATTCAGGGAGTATTAAGTGAACCAGAGCATAAATAGTAGTACAAGATGTGGTGCCCTGGCTCCTGTATCAGTACTCTGTTCCCTTTGAACTTACACAAAATTTGTCATTTCTGATTTGTTAAGAAGCAGCCATGCTGTGAACTGCTGGGAAGCCAGCACCAACAGTTTTGGATTATCAGCATGCTCCGTTTGGTGCACAGCTTGGCCTCTCTGTGCTCACTGCAGCTCAAAGTCCTGTGGAAACTCCACTGAGTTTCTCTCTCTGTCAAATCAGCTTGGCAAATGAAGTAAGATTATTTGTAATGCTTGTGTCATCATCTCTCCTCCAAAGAGATCTCTTGGGGCAGATGTTTGTGAATATATCATTATTTGGAATGTAAATCCAGTTTTTTTTTCCTCAGGAACTACAGGAGCTGGTAGGGCATGCATTAACTTCATCACTCATGAAAGTAATGTGGCCAATAGAGAATGTTAGCATCCAGTGTTGATGAAAGAAGTAAATAGGGTTTTGTGCTCATTTAGCCTGTTTAAATTCAGTTTAAGATTCTGCTTACATCTGATCAATTTGCTAGGCTATGGGTGAAAATATTTTGGGGTTGGGGAAGTGTTGCACACTGCACCTTACAGCCCTCCTTTATTTCAATGAGTTGGGCACTGTAACAAGGCATAGAGAGTCTTTAAGTACCTGGAAAAGCTGCTGACTCAGCTCTGTACCAGAATCAAGAGCACGTGCTGAGGTTTCCCCATGGGCCTATTTCCCAGCTTAAAGGTTTAAATATATTTCCAGTCCAGAAAGGGCCATAGGCCTGCAAGCATCATCTAGGGACTTGCTTCTTGGGAGAGGTTTCCTGAAAAAAGGGTAGTTACAGGGGAGATCCACAACTGAGGGAGGTGCTTCTCCTCATTCATTGGTGTCAGTTGGGTGCAATTATCCTGTTCTTTTACTGGGTTGAAAATGGGGTGATTAATGTTTTTATACCATCAAAGAATGTCCTGCTGGCTGTAGTCAAATACAACCAACCTATTTATGTTCATTACTGTTACCCCCAGAATTGACACACATGAACTAGTATCAATACCTGACAGCAGTTTGTATGAAAGATGTGCCGCTTAAGATTGATGATAATGAGTTATAATTACTAAGAATATTTTTTTAATTAGAATTTTTTTTTTCCACGGGCATGCTTGCTGTAAGTTCTTGTGCTGGTTTAGCAAACGGCCAGGGCAAGCCACAAACCAGACAGAATTTGTTTCTATCGCT
>VZRW01011426.1:163260-191525 GCA_013398125.1 Aegotheles bennettii | reverse complement strand
CCCCCCCTCACTTTTATAGAGTCTGGCAGGAAAATGGGCGTGGAATACTTGAACCTGATACCTAGACCCCTTTTCACAACAGGGGCCTAAACTCCACCCCTTGTTCACTGGGTCTTGGCAGCAAAAGCCAGTAAGGTTTTGTCTGCCCTTTTCAAACTATAACAGTTCTCTGTCTTACAAAAATATTAGTCACAATCACACTTAAAAAAACCTAAAGATGCTTTTCATTTGAAGTTTGGAAAACAGAATTTTCTTTTCACGCTCTGTACATCTCTAAAGTTCCCTTCTCTTGCCTTCCTATCCTCAGAGTACTCCGTGGCACATGTGCTCCTAGATACAACTACAGAGATCAACTGGTGGAATTCTGAAAGTGAACTGAAATGAATGCTTGGTAGTTTTTCTCAGTTTTCTAGCTGTCCCTCTGTCATGTTTGGTTAATACTAGCCAAAAAGGATAAAAAAATCAGAGGACCATCAAGGATGCAGCAAGTGCATGAAACATGTGATTGTGCTTGCCATGGTCTTCTGGGGAAAGAAAAAAATCTGGTGTTGCTGATGCCTGATGAGTTGCATGTGTCCTATAACTCTTTCATTCATAATTGTTTTTTTGATACGTGCATTCTCTGATCACCACTTAGTCAGCTGAAGTTGTGCTACAGCTTGAGCACAGGGAGGCAGTAACGTGGGCCTCCATCCTTTGGTTGGCTGCTTGTTTTCATCAGATTCATAGGAACTTGGATAGAAAATTCTCTCTTTCTGTCAAATGAAGGTTAAAATTGGCTAAGAGAGAAAAAATGTTATTGGGGAGGAATGACAGCCACACATAATGTGTTCACTTATCTCTCAGTCCTTGTGGTGTGTCAGCAGGTGTAGCTTCTGATGAGGGAAGTTCATTTCACAGTTCAGGAAGTATCATCACACATATTTAGGAACTCCCTACCTGCTCACATCCTTTTCAAATCGTGAAGTTTATATGCTGAGCAACTTAGTTCACCACTCCCCATCAGGGGAGTGTGATTGCTTGGCTTTTATAAAGGGTTGAAGGATGGTTTCCCGAGTGATATCAAATATACATAGCATTAGAAGGTCAAGTACCACTTCTTAAGTTTCACTTAGGAGCCGTTTGGCATCCAGCAGAAACTGCAGAAGAGAGGTATAATGTGCCATCTGGGCAGTAAGAACTTTTTTGGTGAGCTGCTACATGGCTAAGCAGTTATGCCAGCCCGCGTTCAGGCACATATCACAAAGCAGTTTGAGAAGGCATTTAAGCAAGCTCCTAAAGATAAACATGTGCTTGAAAACAAGGAGACTAAACCATATGCATGATGTGTTTCCCTGAGTAAAAGCCTGAAAAAAAAAATCTGAGAACCAATGACTGGAAAGGTTCAAATGTAATCACTAGCTTCAAGTTTCACAGAGCTACAGAAAAGACACATGTTGTAATATTCTTTATCTGTGTTGCATTTCCTTCTCGTTTAGAAACACTAATTCATCCAAAGTTCAGAGGAGGAAGGAGTTTGATTGGGAAATGGCAGCAAAGGCATCACAGACCATGGCATTTTCAGTGGCTCCATGAATTCAGAGTCACCTGTCAGTCGTGGCTCTGAGTCCTGTCTCTTTGACCGATTTTCCCACTCTTGCACTGTATTATATTCTGTAGCACCAGTTTCTGAACCCATGACCAAGGCAATCTCCTGCCACAGCTGAGACTCCCAGTGATGGTGCTGTGATCACAAATCCACCCGTCATCCGGAAAAACTGGCAAGTTGGCAAAATGCAGCAGCATCAATACTAATATCTGATCAAATTTGATATTTCAACCCCCAGTGAAAAAAAGGACTGTCAACTCAATTATTGTTCGGAGTAAAACAAAATAGTACCGTTGGCTGCAAGCCATGCTGTTATTGGGACAATTGAGTTTTATGCTGGAGAATAAAATATAGTTATCCTTAGAGTGCCTGCATGTATGCACACTGCACTGCAGACCTCCATGCATCTCCAGCGTGGAAGTGCCAAGACTGTTTTGCTTAGTATCTGTATGTCATGTGTGCATCCAGATGCTTTAAGTACTCCATGCAAAGGGAGCATGGATGGTACTGCAGAATTACTGCTGTCCTTAACCACTGTTTTTCAAGATAGAGCATGCACACTTTGTATATATCCTGTGAATGAGTTTCTATTTCTTCCTATCTTTTTTTTCCTTTTATTCATTTGTTTTCATCCACCTATGTAACAGTTTAGATTGAGAGGGGTCCCTGAAGATCATCTAAGCCAAATCCTGCTCAAAGTTGGGCCACTTAGATCAGCTTCGATTCAGACATGATTTGCTTCCACTGGGCACCAAGGGGCTTCTGTGAACAAGAATGCCTTCATCTTCTCCTAACTGACTTAAACAATCCTTCAGTCACCATTGTGACGCTCCTGAGGTCACCATGTGTTGTGGTTTAACCCCAGCCAGCAACTAAGCTCCAGGCACTCATTCCCCGCCACCTCCGTGGGATGAGGGAGAGAATCAGAAGAATAAAAGTAAGAAAGCTTGTGGGTCAAGATAAAGATAGTTTAATAGGTAAAGCAAAAGCTTTTGTTTTCTGATTTGATCTCCGGATTGTCTGACTCATCTCCTTCCTTTGATGAATAGTCATCACTCCATCAACATAAGAGGTGGATATCTTTGGAGGCATGCAGGAAGGCATGAAGAGAAAGTCCAGCTTTACAGATTCTCATGGAAGAATTAGAGGAGCTTAAAAGTGAACTCAGAGATACATTTGCACCAGTCAGCACTCAGACAGTTAGTCCCATCCTCCCATCAGAGAACAAGAATGGACAGAAATAATGTGGCAGATGTCTGCCACTCATGCCTTACCCAAGCAGAAGGCTGTCAAGCTGCTTACAAGGCTGTGGTCCTCTTTCTCACCACCTATCTTTTCTTCCAGTGGTTCCCATGGCCAAAAGAAGTGTGAGATTGTTGTGTAGCACTGGAAAGATAAAGATGAGACTGGAAGAACTGGGGGGAAGAGGCAGGGGAGTAAGAAAAACCACCACAACACAATCCTGTGTTGATTTTGTGTCGATTTGCAATGCCAAGATACCAAAAGGCTCTGTTGGTCTTTTGAGATTATAGATCCCACAAATGCTGGGCATGTGCTATTGGAAGTCATGACAGCCCTGGAGGAATATTATTTGCACTACCCTGTGGAAGAACAATCAGGGCAGCATTCACCTCGCCTATCATTAGACATCTACAGTCTACATATTCTTGTCAAACCAGACTTACAGGTTGCAATACAAGAAATTCCAGCTATATATATTGGAGAAACTTTTTCACTCTCAGGATGGTCAGACACTGGAACAGGTGCCCAGGGAGGTTATGGAGTTTCCGTCTTTGGAGATATTAAAAATTCAGCCAGTTCTTGACCAACTTGATCTTTCTGGGCCTGATGTAAGCAGTGAATTGAGTTGTATGTCCTCCATGTGTCCATTCTAACCTGAATTATATTGTGCTTCACTGACTGCTCTATAATCAGTAGAAAAAAATAGGCCATTCCAAGGCACCGTCTGGCTGTTTTACAGATGTATCATTTGGGGAAAGATGAAGGTCTTCCAAAAATGTTTTATTTTGGTTTGTTTTTTTTGTCTGTATTGACGATAAAGAGGGCCACACACATACATCTGCATTTCATCAAATTAAGCCTATCAAAAAAGCATTACTTCAAGCCCCTCCACATGCTTTGGACAACACTTTTTATTTGAGAAAGAGACGTGCAAGACCTTCTGTCTCTTTGTGCTTACTAATTTCACTTCCGAGGATTTGCTGTGTTTGCTTGATGTAAAAGGATGCCTGATTTTTACCTTCACTGAATGGAGTCTTTCCTGAAATCAGTATAGAAATGAATCTTAATAATAGACCAAGGTCACAGTGATATTAGCCCAAAAAAACCTCTTAACTTGACCTCAGGGTGTGCTCAGGTGTGCAGCGGCAGCTCCGATGTTGTCCGAGCTGCAGTGGTCAGTTTATTTCCCTAGAGTTTATGAAGAATTTTTTTCTCCTGACCTTTGCAAAGCCTTTCTCAGAAGAGCTTTGCATACCCCTAACATGCTGTAGTAATGGCTTCAGGAACACACAGCTCCAGGGTACTCCTGCCTCTGCTCAGAGTTTCAGGGCTCACCTTCCAGCAAGCTGGGGTCTGGGCTACAGCCTGTGCATCTGTATAAGCATTTGGCAGAGACTGCAAACCTATTTAGGGAATATTTTTATCATGTGTGGTCCCTGTGCATTCTACATCTTGCCTTCCCTCCTTTTCTTGAAGTGGCATTCTGGGCCCAGCCGTGGGAGGAAAGGGAGGAGCATTGACTTTCTGCCCTTGATGTACAACACATGGAGGGGTAGGACAGATGTGCCCTCTGAGAGAAACACAGGGGAAAACCAAATTGTTCGGAGCTGAGTGACTGGGGCACATTCCCTCCCCTGATAGGATGCATATGTGCATGTAATACACACACATCACAAAGAGCTCTGGTTCCTGGGAAGTAAGCTGCGTTTTTCAGCTATAAATCTCCAATTATAAGAAGCCTTTTTCATGTAAGATGAGCTTGCCTTGCATACCACAAGCATCAAATATGCAAGTAAAAAAATCCCCCCCACATAAATCACAGTGGACAGATATCTAAGGAGCCAAGCAAGGCTGCATTTTCGTATGCTGCATTTCTTAACCGAATATCAGGAAATCAGCAACAAAGTGTGTATTTATCTCATTATGGCAGTAGAGATCTTTTGATGCACATAAGCAGTTTCTGTTGCTAGCCTGCAAACACAGAGAAATTGCCAGCTGAAGTCCGAGATAATGGTTGCATCCTGAGTAGTGGCTGTTTTTACTATTTTTTTTTTGCTTTTAATATTATCTGTGACATTTCTTTGCATTATTACCTGTAAAGATTTTTTCCAGACTTCGCAATATTCAAATAGTGAATAGCTCTGTTGTCATGGAAATCATTACAGAATTAGGCCACAAAGGGTGACAGTGACTCAGTAGCCAGGTGATACAGGGACTCATCTGGGAGAAGAGAAATCTGTTTTTCTGCTCCTGTTCCTGTGAACATATAATTATTTTTTTCCCTAATGAAAGGAAAAACTCCTGTCAGGTGACTGCAGTGCTCCTTCAGGCCTGGATTCAGGTCCTTATCAGGCAGGAGTAGCAAGAATCAAATTTCAGTTTCACATATTTTAGCAGAAGAGATTAATCTCTGGATGAGGAGGTGGGAGAGGAAGATGGGCACACTTGCCTTTTCTTGTCCAGGTGCTTAGGCAAGCTCTAAGAACACTTACACAACACTGCCACAGCTGAATGAATTGATAGACAAATGGGTGCCTAATTTTAGTCACATCAAGATTCAGCCAGGCGTGAAACTGTTTCCTCATCACACGACAGATACAGGGTCAGGAACGTGGGCACTGATGGGAATTTAGGTGTCTGAGTGGAAACAGAGCAGGGGTATTGGGAATCCTTCTGTATCAGCATAGGAGCCTGTGTTTCTCTCTGAGTTCAAAGCTTCAAGGTTTTATATCATAAAAAAGTTTAATTAAAATTGCAATTGTGAACCTTCTTTGCACATAAGCACACATTTAACTTCAAGAGGATGAGCAGTCCCATGGAAAACGCAACAAACTGAACTTCCCAAGGTTCCTTCCAACCTGAATTATCCTGTGGTCCTATATCTGAAATGTCTGGCATGCAGTTGGTGGGTTAAAAATGCTTAAATCCTTGTTCACAGAACAATCAAATGTAAACGTGTTTCCAGAGTAAGCAGTTTGCAGGAGAAAGAAGGTGATGTTTGCAGAAGTTTATCTAAAGAAACCTCTGGTATTATTATCAGAAAGCCAAAACAGGTTAAAACAACTTTTGCTCTGATTTTAGTACTGATTTTTATACTCCATTTATTAATTAACTTCACAGAAGCTGTAGAATAAAATGAAAAATTTCAGCAAGAAAGTAGGACTTTACATCAAAACTTTGGCTGCCTAGTATGTCCTCCCTTAGTTGCTAGAAGTGTTATTTCTCTTAGCATCAGCTTTTACCTCAGTAGTTTCTTTCTTGCGAGAGGAAATTGCAGCCTAGTTCTGTAACCTATAATCATTTGTCAGGGATGGGGCTGGAAGATGATTAGCTTATAACATGGTAATCTCATCTGCTATCTATTTTTGGACAGATTTTGATTAATTTTCCATTAAATGAATTCAGTGGTGTACATTATTATACTGTCATGAATTTCTATAGCATGCTACCTTTGTCATGTGATTAGCTGTCCTGAGGGCAAGAAACCAATAAAAATGACATTCTAGCTTATTATTTGCACCACTAGCCTTTCATAGCCCATCATCAGCCTACGTGTTGCCTAAGTCAAAAGTTAATTAGAATGACTGCCACTGTGTGTCATATAAAAGATGATCATTGTATGTACAGGAGAGGTTATATGTCTCTGTGTATGTGTTTGCCAGTAGCTCTGCCAGTTGTGCCTCATTCTTTGTTTTTAGTGATTGCTGTCGATAGGAATGTGGTACATTCAACAACCATGAAGGTGGCAGAATCAAATGCTCAAGAAATCAGCAACCTGTTCACCATGAATGCAGCATTTCTCAGGAAAGCTTTAACTCTGCTAACTGAAAACTCTTCTTTGTATAAAATCATCCTTTTATAAATTATTTTAAGCTCTTCCATTTTATTTATGTCAATCACTAGAAGAAGATTGGTGAAAAGATAGCAAAGAACAATTCTTAAAATGCATGGATATGAATTGTAAGATAAAAAACTTAATTGCAGTTTAGACTTCAGATTTATTTGAAAAGGGGATAATGATAGTAATTACCCAGTTTGAGTTTTGTAGAAGGCTAATTAGATCCCAAAAGCATTTGTATGCACAAGGCAAACCATAAATACAAAAGACCATCTGGTCCTTATCAGCTTACAACACTAACACTGTCTGTAATTATTTTTTCTATATTGTTTTGATGTTGACATTTTATGATGCGATACATCTAGCCATGGTTAGGGAATAACCTGTAAGTGCTTTTTGGTTGTTGCTGGGTTTGGGTTTTTATCCTGCTCTTAAAGACACTGTCCCACTCTTCGAGTGCAGGAAAGCAGTCTAGAGTTTAATCATTTACACTACAAATTAATTGATCAGCGTTTTAAACTGAGTTTGATTGTGGGTTTTTTATCTAAATTGGTCCATCTGTTTTTTTCAGCATTCTGGAGTTCAAAAATAATTTATGAATATGTTGAGATGGTTTTTTTCAGGCAGTGAAGTAGTTTTAAGGTCTCCAAGCTGTGTCTCAGCAATAGAAGGACTAATTCTGATGCCCTTGCTTAGGATTTAGAGCCGACCATCTCTATCTGCCTGTGGTTTTGCTCCAAAGTGAAGTCCTTCTGTGGCCTTGTGAAAGAAAGTCAGACATAAGCACTGTGGAGTTATACGTTTAGTACCTTCTCCTGGGAAGCTACATCAAACTGAGCAGCAGGGATGGCCCAGCAGCACCTCTGTCAGGCTACAGTGTGGTGCTGAG
Source organism: Aegotheles bennettii (assembly GCA_013398125.1). NCBI lineage: Eukaryota > Metazoa > Chordata > Aves > Caprimulgiformes > Aegothelidae > Aegotheles > Aegotheles bennettii. Next base: position 183,968 of record VZRW01011426.1, on the reverse strand, counting down.
ATGCAGAAGTTCCAGCAGCAGTTGTGGAAAGGGTTAGTGAGGTCTTGCAAAACATGGGGAAGCAATATGGCTCTGAGCCTCAGGGAGGCTTTGAACGTCACCAAGTCTGAGTGATTTACCACAGCTTCATGAGGAGATGCTGCCAGCTGCTTTCAGTGGCATCTTGTGGGTTCTCTGAATTTTTCTCTAAGAGGAAAATTCTTGTGCAGAATTTTAATCAATTCCTTATTCCTGAAAATTGTCACTGACTTGATGACTTCTAACAGTTCCTCTCAGTAGCAGCGAAACAAGGACTAAGTAGTCAATCCTGCTAGCACTGCCCAGAGAGCTTTGGAGGCTTCAGGGATCCACTTGTGCAAATCCAGTTGCAGATCAGAGACTTGTCATGAAGTTCAGAAATTATTTCACTGAAATTAGAAGTGGTTTAGTCCAGTGTCTCTTCACTTCATTCCAGATACCTCCTTATCTGTTGACCACCTGAACGTTGTCTTGGAGCCTAAATCAGTCCAAAACTTGAAATCTGACAACAGTTCTGTTTAAAGTAAAAAACTGTCCTGAAATTGAGTCTTTTATTAAAAATATTGTGATGCCAGGTGCCTTTACTTTTCTTTGTGCAAGAGACAGGCTTTTCTTTTCAAATATTTTTCTCTTAGTTGCGGTGTTTGGAATCTAACATCTCTTGTGCTTTAAGCTGTTTCATTTGTATCATATAATCTCATTTAAGAGTACAGTCTCTAACTAGGCTGAGACCTGTGTGAACTTTCTGTTCTGAAAGGGCCAGGTGGGGAAGGGCACAGCTGTATAAGCAGTGTGAACAGGAGTGTTGTATATGTATATCTGACATTTTCCGTGTTTTTTCGATTTTTTTCGATGGTGTCTACATGGTCTTTTCTCATGAAAAACCTGGCCGATGTGGATACTGAGAATCTCATTTTCCTTGTGCATGGCTTAACCCATGTGTCCCATTGTATCCCTTGCAATCCTAGAGTCCAGACTCAGAAACCTTGTGTAGCCATCAGCCTCCCAGCTCTGTTCGAATGAGAGTGAGCCTCTCCTGGCCATGGCATCATGCTCTGCCTCTCTCCACAGCCCCCATTTTATCACCGTTACAGGCAGGTGGATCCCTTGTCTTAGCCTGGGGGTGCAGGAACCTTTATGCTATCCATGCCATGAAACTGGGCTTTAGGTAAAGTAGTTGAAAATCTGTATCTGCATAGGAGCACGTGTTTCGTCAAATGTCAAAACTTAACTGGAAAATTAGTATGTTTTGCAGGAAGTCTTAAGTGGGTGTATTGTTTAAAATTATTTTTAATTGCTGTGAGACACACTGATGGAAGGTTGTGTACAGTAGCTACAATCTACCTTTGTTTTTAATTTTTTTTTACAGTGAACAGATCTAAAGTAGACAGTGTTCCTTATGTAAACACCACTGGGTGTCCTAAAATTTCATGTGTAATCTCAGTGTTTTCACATGAAAACCACCTACTCTCCCCATGAGTCACAAAGCCATGACCCAGATCTTCTGGCCATTGAACCCTATTCACATCACTTCTGTGTGACAACAGTGTTGTAAAGCACTGACCACAAACCAGATAGCCAGCCCCTGGAAGTCACCCAGAGTCTGCAGCTAGGGGCTGTATCTGGGGGAAATAACAAGTTCGTGGCATAGAATCATGTGACTTCTTTACCGAAAGGATGGTCAGACATTGGAACAGGCTGCCCAGGCAAGTGGTGGAGTCACCGTCCCTGGGGGTATTCAAAGAATGTTTGTATGTGGCCCTTGCGGATGTGGTTTAGTGGTTGACTTGACAGTCCTGGGTTGATGGTTGATGGCTGATGGTTGGACTCAGTGATCTTGAAGAATGATGTTTTCCAATCAGAGTGATTCTGTGATTCTCAAACCTACACTATATGCAGTCCTGTCACTATATGTGGCATCCAGAAGGTTACTCTGTACAGTATCAGCCACAATGGATGAGTTTGCTTCCTAATACAGATCATACAATCATAAAATGGTTTGGGTTGGAAGAGACCTTAAAGACCATCTAGTTCCAATCCCCCTGCCATGGGAAGGGACATCTCCCACTAGACCAGGTTGCTCAAAGCTCCATCCAGCCTGGCCTAGAACACTTCCAGGCAGGGGCAGTCACAACTTCTTTGGGCAACCTGTGCCAGTGTCTCACCACCCTCACAGGAGAAAATTTCTTCCTAATATCCAGTCTAAATCTACCTTCCTTTAGTTCAAACCCATTTCCCCGTGTCCTATCACTACTTGCCCTCATAAAAAGTCCCTCTCCAGCTTTCCTGTAGGCCCCCTTAAGATACTAGAACGCTACTCTGAGGTCTTCCTGGAGCCTTTTCTTTTCCAGGCTGAACAACCTCAACTCTCTCAGCCTGTCTTCATAGGAGAGATGCACCAGCCCCCTGATCATCTTTGTGGCCCTCCTCTGGACTCACTCCAACAGCTCCATGTCCTTCTTATACTAGGGACTTCAGAGTTGGACACAGTACTCCAGGTGGGGTGTCACTAGTAGAGGGGGGGAGTAGAGAGGGGAGAGTCACCTCCCTTGACCTGCTGGTCACGCTTCTTTTGTTGCAGCCCGTATAGACTGTCAGGAAAAAAAATAGCAGTGTTTTACTTCTAAAATTGCTTTGAGGATTTTTGTGGAATCATCTTGTTTGAGTTTTATAACTGTCTGTAGGAAATTGCTTGGGATTAGTCTTGAATTAGAGTTGTTCGTGTGAGATGAATGGACCTGTGATATGCAAGGGTGATCAAAGTACATGCTGTGTGCCTGATGCTAGTGCTGGTACTGGGAAGGAGCAGAGTGTATGGCAAAAGCTTCCCTTTTGTTATCCCTTTCTTCTTTTTCTTTAGTCATTCCAACTCACCCAGCAAGTGTCCAAGCATCCCGTTCCCGCTTCCTCCTCAACGTAATCCCCGGATCTGCACGCGCTTCCTCCAGACTGTGGAAAATGTGGCATAGTTTTGATTTTGTGTGTGTGAAATGAACACCTGGGTGAGATCGCTCAGCCAAATGTGGACCTCTAAGAAGTCAGCATTTCTGGAGCCAGACTCCGTGAGCTGTGCAGGGACACTTGGGTAGTTACTCCTCTGGAAAGTAATTACTATACACTTAGATGACAGGAAATCTGCTTCTGTTGACTAGAAAATGTCTTGACTGCTAAAGATGGGACTTTGAATTTAGATACCTAAATCTAAAATTGCATTCCCAAAAGACTTAATTACTCACACACGACCCTGAGGCCTCTTCAGCATTTTCAGTACATTTGCATTCATATTTAGTGCTCCTGCCAGCCCAAGGTCTTGAGGTTTTCTTTCCTAGATCACTGTGGTCTCAACAGGACTGATCAGCCTACATTGTAATTCATATATAAAGCTGGATGGGCTTGACCCAGGAAGGTTTCTCTGAGTATAAGGAACGCTCCCTGCACCTTGTCATTGCCATGCTATTTTTGAAGATGGCTGCAGGAAGGACAGAGGGGCTATGTCTTTGATAGATTAATGGTGTGGCTACAGCACTTATCCAAGAAGCTTAATGTTCTTATGCCTGAAAGATTCAAGCTGACATTTCTCTTCTTCCAGGAGATGAGTGTACTAGGTAAGAGGCACTATACTGATGACTGCTGTACCCTTTTTTTTTTGCTGGCTTTCAGTGCCAAAAATAATTCATGTTCTGTAATGGAAGGAGAAAAGTAAAGGAAAACAAGCTTTGCAGAGAGAGCAAGAGAAAATATGACTTTGACTGCAGTGTTACGAGCATGTACCTGGGTGGGGATGGTCCAGACCGTCTTCTCTGCTGTTGAGGCATCTTTGATGCTTATTGCAGAACCGCAATTGGATTAAAATGGCTAAAATGGCTAACATAAAATTGGAGGATTTCCAAGGTGAGAGTCTCCACAAATGAGCTCCTAGATTGGTAATTCAGTTTAAACTTTCAGAGCCAATACGTTTTTGATGTTTTGCTTTGCTGTAATGCAGTGCCCATAGGAGGAGCAAGGAGGTTTCTGTGTTTTTCCATACATATGCCTTGAGGTTCGGGTTGACTGTTCTCTGAGGGGGTAGGATGTAAAGTTTTGGATTCACCCTCAAGATAGAGTCAGATGCTCAGGACTGGTCATCCCTGCTGGCGTACACTAGGGCTGAGACTTCTACCTGTCATCACGGGTGGATTCATTACCACCTTCCTGAACACAGCTCTCCTGTCTACAGCTGCTGGTTTTCCTGCAATATATAACAAGTTATATCAAATAAGTATTGTTGAGACCTGTGTTCCTCTGTTAAATTTAGTCAAAATTACCTAATAAAAGTGATTGAGGGCTTTTATCAGGTAACACAAAAGTGATTGAGGGCTTTTATGAGGCAGCACAATCTTGTCATCTTGTTACCTCGGAAAAAAAGGCCAAACTAAGGGTATGTTATGGAGTGAGTATCAGTCTGCCTGTGGCACTTGGATGTCAACAAGAGGATAGGGGAAGTGGATTTTACATCTTGGTTTAGTTAATATAGCTAGAATCTATTAGGTTTCATTATCGATTTTGATTTGATGTGATGATTCCACCCTGGCAGTCAAATCCTGTAAATAAAGCAATGCTGGTTTAACTGAATTTCTGCCTGACAGGAGCGCTAAATTGTACCATTATGACCTGTTATCTAGCATTACTGTTCAGTGATGGTTTGGGGAAAGAATCTCCTTCCAGATACAGTTATTACTTCTTTGTCTTGCTAAACTCTTTGAGTGACATTCAGACTTCAAGAGAGCCAATTATATTGCTTCTCATAATAGACATATCCGTTCACAGAGCCTTTTAGTAGTACTTAGGATTTCTTGACTGCATTTGTCTTTTATCTGTGAAGCTTACTTTCAATGTCACTTCCACTTTGCTGCTGGAGATAATCTCTGGCTTCAGACTTTTTCTTTCACTCCCGAACCCAGCTCCTTCTACCTTGGTTTTCTCGCAGAATGTGCCGGCGGCTGCAGGGTGTCAGCCGTGGCTGTAGCTGCAGGAGCTGAAGCCTGGTGTGGTTATAAGAACAGTCGGGAGCGTGAAGGCGGCGTGCACCCTTGCAGCTCCCCTTGCTATAGCCCTTGTTAAACCCCAGTTCACCTGCCCCATCGCTTACACCAGTTGTCATCAGTTGGCTGACTTCAGTCTGTCTGACTTCATGTCTTCCTCTCTCCTCAGCTGCTTGATAGCTTGCTGATCTGTTTTGTTTGCAGTGTGATAGGTTTAAGTATACTGTATTATTTATAAATGTTTGGTAATTTTCTGTGTCAGTGATGAATTCTTTGGGGCTGCTTCAGTCTTTCAAAAAACAGCCTTGACACAACATCTCTTTGTCTCAGCATTAGAGCAGTCCCAACCGGTTACTCTATGTACTTGCTTCCACTTGCTGCTGTTTTCAAAATGTTCTTCAGGGTTTGTGCTGAATGGTTAATTAAAAATTCATTAGGATGCTAGGTCTAATTCTCATACAAGTAATAATAGCATGAATGAGAAGTGGCTGCAGAGGAGTCAGTGGAGCTAAGCTAGCATTAGAGAGAATGCTAGGGGAATAAGGGCAGTTGTCTTCAGTTGCTTTGTCACATGGTAAATCTTACTGAAGAGTTTCCCTATAAAACCTAACAATTTGAAAATAACATTTTTTGTCCAATCACCTTTCCATTGGTTGTGTTACTAAATGTGCTGTATTTATATTGAATGCCCCAGAGTCCAATCTTGAGACATGCTGACCCACCTACAGCGTTTCTCAAACTTCCATCTCATGTTTTGAACCTGACTCAATAAAGATTACCTGCAGTGTATTCTGCATTATGTGAGGATTAATATACCTTCAAGAGAGAGGAAGAGAGTAGTGTCTCCTAACCCCTAGTTCTGTCGCCTTGGGAAAGATGAGTTGACCTTTTCAGAGCTCAGTGGCTCTGGCATAAAGTTGCCCTTACAGGGTTTCAAAAGGATTTGCCTTAGGGAAGACCTGCAGAGAAACTATAAATCAGCCTGTTGTCTCTGCCACTCTGCCCTTTTGCTTCTCTCAACCTTTTCCCTACTGTCCAGGCAGATGCAAATACAATTCCAACTTCAAATAGAGATCCCCAAAGTAGCTTTCAGTGAGCTACTGATTGCTACCTACCTTGTCCCACAATGACAGTTCCTCACTTTCATAGGTGCAAGCATAAAATACATCAAGTCCTCCTGAAAAATCAAAGACACTTCACCCATATGGCTACAAATCATACACTTTTTTTACATTCTTGTGTGTGTGAGAGAGAAAGAAAATATTCTATGCAAAGACTGAAAAATAAGTTTGTGGATGTGAAAGTTTAGAGTCAGGTTTGTGTAAATCCTTCCTGTTGGTCCACTGTGTGTGTGTTGTGTTGCACTGAAGGTGCAGACACTGCTTTGGTGTCTTTATAGTATTGGTAGTCAATAGTTCTTTCTTATATGCTGTTCCAATCCGTCTTGGCTAAGATTTATTTTTATAGGAAAACAGATATGGAAAGTTGTGTTCCAGGTCTGGGTATGGACTTTGAGTCACTTCTCTTGATAGTCCAGTCTTTAGTAGAAAAAGAGATTGATGGGACACAAAGATATTGTCCACTAAAAACTGATACTGCCAAAAGAAGACATTCACCTCTTAATTTTGCTAATAGAAGTATACATGTTAAGACATATTAATGGCATTTTTCATGACCTTTTAATTTTTATCTATAAAAGGGGTAGCTTAGCATCTTCAGAGGAAGAAGTAGATTCCTGTAATATTCCTTTCTGAGGGCAGAATAAAATGAGTTATTCCTCATCTTAACTAAACAAGCTAAGAGTGCATTAGGAATAAGGAGAACAAAAGATGCCCAAGAATTATCTCATAAGACCAGATGGGTAAGCAGAAGTGTAGATCTCAGATAAACTTGTGCTGAGAAAATACCATCTCGTTTGCAAACAGACACAGAACAGGATGCCTGTGAAAATACTGAGAAAAGATGTGCTCGATCCCCAAATTTAAATGATAGCTTCTATTTGACAGCAGCTTTGATTACTCCTTGGAGCTACCCAAGCAAAGAAGAAACTGATGCACTTGTCAGCCTGATCACTGACTAACTGGACCCATCATGTTCTGACAGGTGTATCAGGTACAAATGCTTGTAAAATTTCCTTAATAGGAGAATCAGACAAGTCTAGCTGATTCATTATCTGCCTCATGTGTGGAGAGGCCACCATCACTATTACTTTGCCTTGCTCTCCTCCCATCCTTGTTCAGCAAAGAAGCCTAATACATTCCCTATTCCCCACAACACCTATAAAGGTTGTAGCGTCAGAGCTCTGTCATTGCATTTGCTATATGTATGTATATGCAGGTGTGTTCATATTTTTCTTGTCTGGATTCCCTCCCTTTTCTACCCAAAGAGGAGCAGTAGTTACAGTTGTTCTGCCCCACTCCGCCCTGTTTTATGTGCTTCCCAGGTTGTCTAAAGAGCAGCAGCAGCAGCCAAACATTCATGTTGCCTCAGTGTCTGTAAGGATCACTTATGAGCCTTCAACTATTGTGTCTCCTCTTCCTCTGGCAGCTGTGGATTTCCTTCAATTTTTTCTTTGCCTGCAGACTTGGCCACTCTTGCCTGGACCTCTCACAGCAGGAGTCCCAAGCACCGGGTGTGTAGAAGTGGCTCTAGCAGTAAGCCTGCACTTCTGTAGTAGATGGCTTCCAGGTGCAGATAGTCCTTCTCTGTGGCCTTTGATCAATAGCCAGAGATATCACTGTGTGGTTGTGAAGCATCAGATAAGAAGCACAAACTTATATTCATCAATTAATGGGCAGGACACCATATCTGGAAAAATCTGTACCTGACCTCAAGATGAAAAGAGGAATTTAGCAGATAGGACTGATCCCTAAGAGTTACGCCCATGTGCTAATTTTAAACACACAAGTATTATATATCCTTATTTTAAAGTCATTAGTTAAATTCACACTGTTTATGAAAATATTTCATTGTGGAATAGTTACTTCAGTTTAGGGGCACCCAAAATGAAACAATGAACAGGAATCTGATTTCAGAAGATGCTGTTCTTCAGTCTTCTAAACACCTGACTTCCTTACAGTATCTCCGTTTGTAGCACCCCAAATTATTACAACTCAAAATTAGAAGTTGTCACTGAAATACAGCTTTGTCCCTTATGCCTAAGAGCACAATAACTCAAATTGTTCTGCTGAGTCTTAGCTTCAATTACCTACAATTACTTCAGGTGGAGATGTGTTCGCTTGGCAAACTGGATCAAAAGGAGACATTGCCAGCATGCTGATATGCTGCTGCCATTCAAGGCTGTGGTCTTTTCTAGTTTATGGCAATAATTTGACTTTGCATAGATACGGAAGAGAATGAAGCCTTGTAGAGCTCAGCAGATGCAAGCCCTGGTTACTGGTGATCACTCTTCTTGGGCTTGGATCTGATTTGTGAAGGTAGAAACCTCATCAGCACATCAGGTCTTACTCCTACGCTCAGAAACATGATGAGATTTGACAAAACAGGCATGGATGACTGATCATGTATCCCTTTGCCAGCTACCTAGTTGAGTTGATATGGCAGAGCCAGAACTCAAGTTTAAGTTTGGGTCACATAAGTCCAGTATACTGTTCACTATCTTCTTTCCCAGAGATGTTCTGGGGAAAGGTATTATCATTTGTCTCTTAGGGGTCCAGCATCTACCCAAGCTTTGCTCATTGCTGCAAAACAGTTCTTCAGTGTCAGGATGGTTGTTTGTGAAACTGTTCTTCTAAGTGCCAGTTTAAAAAATGGTGATGGCTAAAATGCCACTTTCAAATTTAGTATTGACCATTTGTATAAGCAAGAAATAAATGTTCCAGAAATGTATTTCTCAGTTGTTGCTGGAAGTGACACAGATTTTGTCCAATTTCCTAAGTCGTGTCTGTAAATGAATCTTACATTTGGTTGTTTGGAGAGGATAGGAAATACATGGTCATATTTTATTTCCATTTAATATAGCACATATCCTTTGGAAAGGTGCCATCCCATGCTATGTGCCCTGCACTCCACACACGTGCATAGATGCATACACTCTGTAGTGGAGTACAGTAACCCAATCTCCTAAGCTACAGTTGTTGTGGGAGAGGAAATTTTGGCTATTGATGTCATTGGCACAGAGAGGAGGTCAGCTGTTAAGTGTTTCAACCTACTCGTAAATTGTTTTATTATCCTGTTGTCTTTTAAAATACTTGAACAATCATCATTGCTGCAAATTGATGATATTCCTGTATCCTGGGTTTACAACAGAAACAGAAGTGGAGGAAAGGATATGCTGGGAGGTTGGTAAGAGGGAAGTAACTTGGAGGTTTTCTTCTTGAAATATTTACTGCCTTTCACAGGTTTTTTTATGGGCTTCAGGAGAGATTTAAACGAGGTGTTAGGTTGAAAACTGAACTGAGAGGCTGTTCCTTATGTAGGGGAAGATGGTATAAAGGAATGAACTGTTTGACAGCTGGACTTTGACTTGTGATGGGTGATTTTTACAGGAGAGTCAGAATCCCCCTCTCCTTTGTCAGCTGCTCAAAGTGTGGGGCTGGGCATGGAGGGGGTCGCTGCCTACGTCTCTATCCCCATGCTGTGGGCAGGTGGATGGGGACTGTGTGGACAGCTTCACCCCTGGCCTCCAGACTCTCCGGGAAGCTGGGATAGAGGGAGCTGTGCCGGGCTGTGTTACTGTTGCAAGTCCATGGTGGCTGACTGCCTCTGGGACATGAGGGGGAAGCATGGGAGGTAAGTGGGACTCAGGAGTGTAAGTCTGACCCACGGTACCTCCTGGAGCTCCTCTCCTTGGGGTGCGGGTTGTGTTCAAGTCCTTACTCAGGGCTTCGCTTACAAGCACTATCCAGCCCATAAAAGCAATTAAAACATAGTAAGTAATCCCCCCTGGTAACCCTTGTAGGCTTGCAGAAAGAACTCTGTAAATAAATTACTGCTCTTCAACATCAGCTTGTACCCACCTCATAAACCCATTCCTGAGCTCAGCATGAAAAGAAATAAAATAACATTCAACCAAAGACTAGAGTTTTGTGGTTTGGGTTTTTTTACTCAAGAAGTTCAGTTATTTTTACTTAAAGAACAACATTATTACCCCACAACTCTCTCTGTGGTGGCACTGGGGCTCTGCATCGCCGGTGTCCGACAGCTTGCTAATAATGCAGCGTGGTATGAGCAGGTCCTGTGCCAGCAACGATTACTGTGAGCAGGCGGCAGCGTGATGACAGCCTTGAGAAGCGGCAAGCACAATCTGAGAGGTGACATTGGAGGGAATTTCCCAGTTATTTCTGCTTCGTTATTCTTAGGGTGACAGGGAGGTCACACGGCGAGCACATTCCTGCCCAAAAGGTGCAGGTCACCTTTTTGAGACTTCTCAAAATAGTCCCTTTATAATTAGGGGGTGTGATTTGATTTTGTTATAATTTTAAAAATATAATAAACTATTGACAACTGAGGTTGCAGGCTGAATTTAGCCATAATCACAACCACAGATGCTTGTGTTTTCACACAAGTAACTGTACTCATTAAGTCTTCCTGTATAAACAGTTAAAACTCTGAGCTAAATTGCCAAAAGAAACCAAGACTTCTGAATACCAGCGTGCTCCTGCCCAGGGACTTACCAAATATATCAGTGGCAAAGGGAGAGAGGGGAGAAGAGCAAGGAGTGGTGAGGACAGCCTTTTGTGGTGGTGCCGCTGGCCGTGAAGGATGGGATAAATCTTATCTAATGTCACCATCTCGGAGTTAAGCACCTGTACTAAGGCAGACGTGCAGACTTGTCTGTAGGCAGTGAAGAGGGAGCAGCAGTCCAGACTGTCGAGCAGCCCCTCCTGTGCCTATTACAGCAGAAAGCTGGATTACAGGTTTAGGCAGGACACCCAGATTTGCTTAGCAAAAACTAGACAAGGTGGCTTTCATCCTATGTGGTATTCGGTGTCGTATCAGTTGAAATATTAATCCTTTGCTGGCACAGCGTGGTGCTGCCATGGTGTAGCTCTTGTGAAGTTACCAGATTATTTTTTCTCCCCTGTTAGAAGATGTTTTACTGCAGAGCTATCAACCAACTTCATTTAAGACGGTGTATTCTGGTGATATCACTCCTGTGGAAGGGGCAGGGTGGAGCAAGAACAGAGACACACTATCTCCTGTAGCTGATGCATCTCTAAGACCCCTGTCTGAAGCCAACCCTTTGCCTCTTCCCTTGGGGTAGCAGAGCATGGAGGAAGTGAGCAGTTCCCACTTAGGAGCTGGTGCCATCAGTAGCTATGTATTGAGAGGGGCAGGAAAATAGATACATCTGCTTGCAGCCCTGAGCACTCACTCATTCAGGGGCTAGCTGGGATCTGTCTCAGCTCTGTAGTCCTTCCAAATTGAACGAATCGCACAGTCAGTATGTGTATTCCAAAAAACCCTTTCTGCAAGGAGGATTTTCAGTTGGTGGCATCCCACAAAGTTATGCATCACTGCATAAATCACAGAACCTGAGTCCTTTAGTTTTTTTCCTATTAAAAAATGCCATATACAAGTTTGATTTTTTTTGGTGAAAAATCAAAATTAAAAATACTTCCTTGGTCTTTTGAGAGTATCAGTCTCAATGCCTTCTCTACAGCTTCCAATCCCCTCAACTGGACAACGCACTCAGACAGATTCCTCTGAGCAGCAGTTTTTGTCCCATTGGGCTGTGGGAACTTGGACTGCATCAAGGCATGAAGAGAGACTATTAGACAGCACAGTGGGATCTTCAAATCCAAACTCCTAAATTTAGAGAAAAATATGGAAATTAAAAACACTGTAATAAAGAGGTGTGGGTTTTTTCACAAAAAAACCCCACAACTGTTGGAAAGCTGAGATTCAGTGAGAAAAGCACTTCATTTGATGCCCAAATTTGTCAAAAACACTTGTGAGGGAGGCTATCACTGGTGCTGAGTGGTATAGGTATTAATTAGCACAGCTCGATGTCAGTTAAGGTCTCGAAAACAGGCCATGTAAGATGAAAATGAAATTAAGGTCACTGAAAGTAGGAACCTAAATTGTTCTTCAGTGATTTTCCCTATCGTCATGTTGTAGAAATACGCAGGCAAAGTAACATTTTCTTTTTCTCCCTCAAACTGGGAGAAAGCTAAATGAGAAGCTCTGCGATACCCGGATCATCTGCAGGACCTGCAGGAGAGCTGTGTCTGGGGGCCAGGAGAAGTACCCAAAGCCCTGTATGCTCATGTGTAGGCAACCAAGTTAAACGTGTACTGATGAGCCCCTTATCTCACATTCAGTCACCTAAATTCACATGTCTTAATCTCAACATGACTTCCATCTGATGTTTCACATTTAGAGAATTACTGATTTTTCAATTACAGATCTGCTTCCTGCAAAAGAAAGTTGTATTTGCATTCCTCTCCTCATCCCTAGGGAAAAAACGCAACTCCAAATGGGAATTATGCATATTTCTGGAAACCTGTAAAATATCTGTGTCGAGTTTGTTAAGCATTTTCCATATTTATGGCATATATATTTTAAACATGATACCCACCCCTAGTTTATCTTAATGTTGCATGACCCACTCAGATATTTGGGAAGGTAGAAGATGGTTGGAAATGAGGAGTCCGTGTGTCTAGTTTGTGTCTGTGCTGCTGTGGCATTTGTAGGCAGTGCTTCGATCTGTTCCTTGCTTGTGCAATATCTGCGTTTGACCTTGAGCAAGCCTCTAAGCTCTCTGTGCCTCAGTTCCACGACTGTCCAAGGGCAGCATTCCCACCTGTCTACATTGGCAGCCCATTTTTTCATTAGATCTCATTTTTTTTTCACAAGGAATTTCTTGTAACTTCCCATGAGATCCTTCTGGTATTATTCAGGGAAAAGAGATAAAGAGACCAGGAGTACGAAGCTAAGCAAAATATGTATCCATTATCACATTGATGGGTTCAGCAGCCTCTTGGCAAATCCACTCTCAGTGGAAAGCGCAATCTGGTTTTCTTTGTTTTAGAGTTCAGTTTAACCCATGGAGGGTGCTTATGGGAGAGAGGCATTGGTTTTTCTCCCTTTGTCAAGTTACCTACTGTGCACTGTGCAGGGAGCTGACAAATCCTCTGTTTAAAGTAATCTTGATGTATATCCAAAGCTCTCTCCAAGCGACGCCAAGCACTTTGGCAGGTCCTTTTTGCAGCGAGGTGCTCGAGAGCTGACAGCCGAGCCCCTGCTGAATGGGCCAGCACAGAGCCAGGGCTGATTAATGATGCAAACACAGCCTCAAGAAGTGATGCTTGAGCAAACAGGGGTGATGTCAGCCCTAGCAACAGATGGCAAAACCCCTTCTCCACGGGCTGCTTCAGGGCTCGGAGCTGGTGAATAAAGAACAATAAGGGTAGCACAGGGTTAACCGCCACTTTTATCAGTGTTTTTGTGCTGGCTTAGCTCTTTCACAGCAAAATGTCAGTGGCTGAATTGTTTATTTTTTTTGTTTTGCTGTCCAGACACAAGTGAAAAGTGGCCACAAGCAACTTTTAGCACTTGGGGCCTCCTGGTAAAAGGGGCATAATAAACATCCTTCCTGCAAATGTGGCAAAAGCAATTGAAGGTGGAGCTGTTTTATAGAGGTTTCTGATGCTGTTGCAAATTGTTATGGGTCAGTTGCTATTTCTAACATAAACCTCAGCTGCTCAGGGTGGCTGGAAATGTCTGTGTTAATTACCATTAGGCTGAGGTCTTTTCTGTAGACACAAGTTGTATTGCTTTAACTACACTGGTATCATTAAAGCAGTACAAATACCCTGAAGTGAATGCAGTTACAGTGGTATAAATGAGCTTGTTTATCTCATAATCTATGATAGTATAAAGCACCTTTATACGCATTTAATTGCACTCACTGGGGATTGTGCCAGTATAAATGTTTTGGTACAAAAATCAATAACTGGCATAGTTGGAGGCAACAAGCTGTCTGGGGTCCGGCAGGCTGGAAGGGCAGTGCTGCAGCAGCTTCCAGACTGAATGCTCAGCTATTTTTGGTTTTAATCTATCATTCTTGTCTTGACCTAGAAATAAAAATTGAATGGAAAGTTGAATTTATCTCAGCAGCAGAAATAGGGGTCACAAGGGCTATTTCCCTCCTTGAACTCCAATGGCCAGAGGATCAGGGAACCATCTGAGCTGCAGGACAGGAGAGATCCCTCCTTGCACAGAAACATGGAAGGGGGCCACCTGGCAGAGAATCCTGGAGCAGTATCAGTGACAGGAAGAAGAGTGATGTAGCCTAAACTAAGGGATTCAGAGCTGCTTCACAGCTCCCAGACAGTTTCTGGGGCTACTCTAATTTATGCCATGAGGCCGTGCTGACAGCCCCAAATCAGGAAGGACCTGGGGCGAGGGACAGGCCAGTTCTGCCTCCCTCCTCTGCCTGCTGGGTTTTATCTCTCAGGAAACAGAAGGTGGGATTCCCCTTATCAAACTGTGAAATCATCTGCACATGATCTAGTTTTGTAAATTGCCTTGATAGTGACTGGAGAGAGACAGACACCCTTAAACTGCATTTTATCTCCTCTTACTTTGGATATCTAAAATAAACTATATAAAGCATGCTTAAGTAGCTTCTCTTCTTTGACTGTACAAGGATGTTTGTCAGCCAGGTAGGATGCAGGTGAGTACAGTGAGTCTTACCTGTAGTGATTAACCAGGGTCCTGTTCTGGTCCATGGCACCTGCACTAACCCTTGGCTTTGAGAGGGGTTTTGGTGCTGTGTATGAGGGAATACTTAACTGACTCTTGGAAAAATCCATGTACTAAAAATGCATTTAATTTTACTTCTTTGTCTTCCTTCCTTTGACTGACAAAGCAAAATTATTTCTGGTCATAGGGTGTCTTAGTGAATGTTTAATGCACTGTTGCTCCTTTCACTTTTTAATGAATTATTGTTCATTATTTTGTTACTTTGAAATGTTGCTGCCTCAATTAATTTCCACCTGTTCATACAAGCATTACCTTGTGATACCCCAACACGCTGGTTCTGAGCTCAGCACAGTGTACTTGGGGTAGATTTTGACTTTAAAGAAGCTGACAGTGATTTCCTCCATCTTAAAATATTTTAAATACCTAATCCATTTGTGTTGTATCACCGAGTTGTTTTACTTTCACCAAGCACATCCCAGGTACCTACAGCAGTTATAACCTTATCCTTTTGAATCCTACAGAGTAGTTTTTAGACCTAGGGCTGTGTTATTGCTTTAAAAACAATGCTGCTTATAAAATGATTAATTTGGATGAGTGAGAATGTCTGATTGATTTATCAAGGGTTATACAGCATAAACACTTAAAGGCACAGTCATGGGATCCTGCTGTGAAATGCCACTCAGCATCCTGCCACATGAAGCCTGAGGAGCAAACGCTCTGCATGTTTTAAAGAGGTACTGAGCCTTCAAAGCCCAGAAACATTTCTCCTTGCCCCAAGACCTCCTGTCATGTATTTATACATTATGTTGACCCATATATACTTTTAAATGTGCCGCTGCTATGGTTTGCACCAGTCTTCAACATGTAACTTTATTTTTGTAGCCCAGATTCCCTATCTGTAAAATGGGGAAATCTGTTTAAAATGTGGAGGAGTTAAGCTCATACCTCACACAGGCCTTTGGTGCAGAATTCATTGACATTTATGAAGTACAATGTAATCTTTGTACGCTAGATGTTAAAGAACATGATGTTGAGGTTCTTAGAATTTCCTGGATTATTTTTTTTTATTATTAAGTGCCTGTTTATAAAGTCATTGAGGAATGAAGTTTTATTTCCAACTTGATAAAACTTATCAAAAACTATGGAAAACTCAAGTAACATAGTGTTGTTTTGAGTCCTGTGTCTGAGACAGTTTTATTTCCTTTAGTACTGAATAAAAAAATTCCAACTGATCTGTAAATCAACCCTTTGATGCAGTATAACTGCCAGAAACCAAAACTGCTCTGGCTCAAATGATAGGCACTTATTCTGGCTGACAACTTATACTTTTAATTGGAAGCTACAGCTTTTGAAATGAATTGGACAGGGTGAAATCATCACAGTCTTAGATGTAGACAATGACAGAAGCCAGTATGTTCAGTTCTCTTCGTTGAAGCTTGTAACACACAGGGAAAGCTGCTGATCTTACTGGATTGCGATTGAAGATATTTGCCCTTCACTGAATAATGAGCTTGCAATCACATTTTGCTGGAATAGGTTCTTTGTACAAATGAAACTTAAATCAGAAGGAAGTTAAATCTCATTTCTTACTCTCCGATCAAAACCTTCATGCTTGAGCACCTTGTGGAGAGGAACATTAGGCTCACATTTCTGTAATCTTATTTGTTATTCAAGATTCACTCCTGATAGCTTAAACTACCTAAAAAAAAAGAAAAAACACCACCCATACAGCCTTAAAAATGGAAAATTGATTCATTTTCACCACTTTGCAAAGCCTTTCATTACAAAGGGGGAACAAAGTATGTAGAAAAGAACTGCATACATCCAAAGTCACCAAATCTTTCCACTTGTTCCCAGGGCTCGGACAACAATGCTGCTATGAAAGTAGCTCTGAGGAGGAAGAGCATGCTGGGTAATGAGATGCAAATGAGCACACCAAGCATCCTTCTCTGCTTCAGAGCCTTTGTATCCAGTAGTGCAGTAACAACCAGCTTTTGAGTCATGATAGGTTAGCACAGAATAGGTTTCACAATGGGTGTGTGTATTATCGTCATGGTTCTCCTCAGCTTGTGGTCAGCAGGATAGTTAAACGTGGCATCCATTTTATTGAGAAGTTGCCTAGATTAAAACCAGCTGAAATAGGAGTGTCACACTTAAGTGTAACAAAACTCAGTGTGAAACGTTTTGAGGGGAGAAGGGCATTTTATTTTATCTTGCTCTGTAAGCTGGTTTTACCTACTCACACTCTCATACCCTACACACCAAGGCATGTGTATCCAGCTTCCGTGGCCAAGATGACACGTGAGACACTGGGTTCTTGGTTTCTTCTTGACTGACAAAAAACAGAGCTTTGGACAGTTATTGTAAAGGATTTAGGAATTAATGGTTATCTTTGCATCCCAATCTTGCTTACTTCTGTCTCTGTAAATCATTGCTCACTTTCTTCATCTCCTCATCTTGAATATCTTTATGGATATCATCTCTCTTTCTCTTTTAAACCTGGCTGTTGTTTCTCCTGGTGCTTTCACACACATATGTTTTTATTCCCACTTCATCCATACCCACCTTAGTATTTCTGTAGAGCATACTCAATTGGAAGGACTCAGGAAGGAACAGAGGAACAGCTGTGATTTCTCCTTGGGCTCTCAGTTCTGCCAAGCACATCTGGGAGAACCTCAGAGCCCCATCTGTGTGACTAAGAGCGAAACACAGGTGACACCTGGGTCAAGTCACAAGAACATGGAACAGAAAGAGTGTAAAAACAATGATAAAACAAAACAGCAGAGCTGTGCTTCAGGCAGAAAAAAGTAAAAAGCCAATGGAGGTGTTTGTCCCTACAGCTGCAGTACTTCCAGCAGCAGCTTGTCTCAGCCTCTGGATGCACCTGCATCTTCTACCCCAAAAGCAAGTCCTCGTAGTAGCACAACTCCATCCTCATTCATCAGGTGATAGTTGGCCCTTGCTCCTCTGTCATCAGCCCTATCAGTGGCAAAGACTTGCTTAACATGCACTTTCAGTGTCTTCCTCTACTGAGATTGGTGCACATTCACATCCTCCCCCAGTGAACATCTCCTCATTCCTCTATCCCCTCTATGCTCTCATCCCAGTCCCTTCAGGTTTTTCCCCAGTTGCTCTGGGAATTATAAATAAATTGGTGCTGTTGTTTAAAAGCAGCCGGCAGGGATGGTGCCAGGGGTGCTGCTGAGATCCCTGACTGAGCAGCTGAACATGGGGTCTGCTTGCCCTTCCTCTGCTCCATCTGCCTGTGCACATGGAAAGCTTAGCCTGAGGATCTCACTTCTCACTTGGTGTCAAAGAGAGAGCTCTTCACAAATAACTGATTCTGCTCTTCTTCCGCAGCTGAAGATTTACCAGTACCCAGGGCCCACTATTGCCTCTGTGCTCTGACCACTGTTGGCAAGGCTGTTGACTGGCTTTGCAGACAAAAGCAGCTACTGCTCATGTTTGAGTTTCACTGTGCATTTTTGCTATTTGTTATGTGTGGAGCCACCGAAGTGGGGGGTCAGAGCTAATGCTATGTATTACCCATTGATAACAATTTGAATAAATCCCTGCATGGAGAAGTGAAGAAAAAAAAAAAGCAAGCAGAAAACCCTACAAAACAAAGGAACTAATTTCAATCTTTAAAGAAGTTATTTTCTTTATTTACTTAACACTAAGTTTTGAAAACGCTTAGTGCTGTTACGGCTGAGCATTATGAGGGTTTTAGTTACTCATATTTCATTCTTACACAAGTAATTTTTTCCTTTCTAGATCAGAAGGCACTTTACAAAACAAAAAAGATATCAATCTTTTTGATATCCCCTCCCCTATGGGAGGGGAAACTGAAACATGGAGATATAAAATGTGTCGTGCAAGGTTACAGGTCAAGACAGAGGGTGAGCTAGAAACCAAGCAGAGGTGTCCCAGTGTGGTTTCTTCGGCAGGAGACCACCTTGGGAAGGGCAGCGGATCTTGACAGTGCTGAAGTCTGTCTGTGAGTTACATGTTGTGAAACAAGGCCATATATCTTTCCTGTGAGGCTTCTTTCTGCGGCTCTGTGTTCTTCCTCTGGATCAGGAAGGTCACCTCACCCATGAATCACTTTTTCATTAGAGATGAAGATGAGGTTGACTTGACCTGGGGAATCTGCAGTTAGCACAAGGTGCTGCTCTCCCATCCTTGTGGCTTTGCTGAGCTGGAGACAATTGCTGGTAATGAGAGTGCAACGCCTTTCTTTTGAGTGCAGTTGGGAGGAAAGCTGGGGTTGTTTTTCTTTTGTCAAGAACAGCACTGGGTTGAGGGTGCGTGTGTGAAAAAATGCAAAATCACTTCTCTTTAAAAGGTAATGAGGGTGTCTAGATTAGGAGGAAAAACTGACAGCTGTGCCCTGCGCACCCTCCACACCTCCTCCACAACTGAGAAAGGAAAATACCAGGACTTCATCATGCTGTGACCTGTGCCTGTGTTACATAAAAGCATACATTGGAGACTTTTTTAATATTATTTTTTCCTTCTTTGTTATTACATCATAATATGCTGGAGAAAGAGACCGAACAATAATTTGTGGTGTATTCAGGCCCACGGTGCAGAGTATTTGCATAACCCCTTTCCACTGCAAGTGGCACCAGCTACCCCCGCCATGGATGTTATATAAGTCTTCTTTCTTGCAAACAGTGAAATCAATTAACATAAATTATAACCAGAGTCTGCTTAGGCTCAGTTGTCGCTTTTGCAGAATTATGAGGCCTTTGCGCACAAAAAAAATTAAAGAAAATTGTATAATGATTATGCGTGCTGGTTACAAAGCTAGCCACCAGTTATATATATTTATAGTTATTCCTGCCAGTAATAATTATATGCTAATTATAACCTAAATAGAATTCTGTAATTTTTCCCTGAAAATGAAAGTAATGCAGGGGGATGTTAAAATCTGTGCTGAGGCATCGTATTAGCAATTAGGTTTTTAGGCAGTACTGCACTTTTTAAGGGAAGAAAACAAAAGAAGATATGCATGCTATTTCTATTTTTATGTATTCATTTAAGCCTAAATAAAGGATTTGAACTAGAAAACCTCATGCCACAAACTGTGAACTAATATGTGAAATGTTTTAGGAGAGCTAAGCCCCTGCATGACAGTCCCTCAAGGGCATTTGCTCAGTTGCTTCAGAGCATCATAGCCCTAAGAGATGACTCAGACTACAATGACAGTGATGGGAGAAATTGCCCATCAGTTATTCTGGAGGAGCCAGAGCAGTTTGGGCACTTTGAGTATTATCAGTGTTTTAATTTAAAAATGGCTGCTGTGGATTGCAGACTTTGAGTGTTTGATGGTGGCTCGATCGTTTTTGAGGGAAGGCTTTTTGGAGGTGCAGTTTGATCACTACCTTTATCCCACCTGAGTTCAGTAACTTCATTGAGATGCGTAAGGTTATTTATGATCCAAAGCAACCACAGTCAGGTGGTGACTCTAGTTTGATGTAGGCAGATTTTCAAACTGTGTCCTGCTGTCCAGAGCTGTATGGGGTTTGGCTTCTTCTCTATGGGTTTTGGAAGTGTTCAAGGCCAGACTGGATGGGGCTTTGGGCAACCTGGTCTGGTGGAAGATGTCCCTGCCCATGGCAGAGGGGTTGGAACTAGATGATCTTTGAAGTCCCTTCCAACACAAACTACTCTGTGGTTCTATGATTCTTCCTGGCCAATTGGAATTAAACCTTACAAATGAGGTCAAGGACACAAAAAGGGCTTCTTCAAATACATTGGAGACAAAACTAACACCAGAGGCAATGTAGGCCCACTGCTAAATGAGGTGGGTGCCCTGGTGACAGAGGATACAAAGAAGGTGGAGCTACTGAATGCCTTCTTTGTCTCTCTCTTCACTGCTGCAGACTGTCCTCAGGAGCCACAGACCCCTGAAGCCCCAGGGGAAGTCAGGATAAAGGAGGAGTTTGCTTTGGTTGGTGAGGACTGGGTTAGGGATCAATTAAGCAATCTGGA
>VZRW01011426.1:64922-162390 GCA_013398125.1 Aegotheles bennettii | reverse complement strand
GAGCTGGGTCTCTTTAGCTTGGAGGAGACTGAGGGGTGACTTCATTAGTATTTATAAATATGTAAAGGGTGAGGGTCAGGAGGATGGAGACAGGCTCTTCTCAGTGATATCCAGTGATAGGACAAGGGCGAACGGGTGCAAGTTGGAACATAGGAGGTTCCAGGTGAACATAAGGAAGAACTTTTTCCCTGTGAGAGTGACAGAGCACTGGGACAGGCTGCCCAGAGAGGTTGTGGAGTCTCCTTCACTGGAGACATTCAAAACCCGACTGGATGCATTGCTGTGTGACCTGCTCTAGGATGTTCTGCTCTGGCAGGGGGATTGGACTAGATGATCTTTCAAGGTCCCTTCCAACTCCTAGAATTCTGTGATTCTGTGTGATTCTGGCCAAACCCAACTCACTGCCATCACTCAACAAGTAGGAATAACTGTGATAATCTCCACTACGGAAAAGTGACAGAACTGGCACTTTAAATTGAACCTCTGTAGCAAGTAACTATTGAGGAGCATTATCAAATCTGGGACTTGAACCATACAAATGGGAGATAGCAAATAAAATGTCAGTGGTAAAGAGCAGGAAGGCAGGGTGAAGAAATAAGCCTTGCAGTCACAGAACTATTTGTCTGACCTCTGTCATCTGCAAGGCTTTCAAATGTATTTTGAAGGACAGTATAATTAAAAACATAGAAATAAATAGAATATGGGATAAAAGTGCTCATGGATTTACCAGAAGTACATTGTATCAGCCTATCTTGATGTCCTTGATAAGATAAATTATGTTCTAAGAAATGCTCTGTATGTCATGTACATGGACTTCAGTAATGCATTTGATATGGTTGCATTGCAGAATTTATGAGGTATGAGAACATGGAGATTAATAGTAGAGTTGATATGTGCATATGGGTCTGCTGGCTGAAGAGGGAATAAAAATGATGAGTCTTGAAAGAGGAATTTGCATGCTGAAGGGCACATATTAACAGATTATTTCAAGTATTGGCTAGACAAATGATCTTGTTTGGTTGTTTCTAGTCCGATGCTGGCTTCAAAGTGGGAGTTTGCTCCGATCCAGAGTTAGCAGGCATCATCTGAACAGTAGAGGTTGAAGGGGAAAAGAAATAAAAGGATCCCTGGGAGTTCAAAGAGTAGAAATTCAGTAGCAGAGTAAATTTGCATTCGAGGACTAATAACAAGATTGTGAGCTTCTGCTAGAAGTGCACCTGCTGGAGGCAGTAGCTAGGTTGCTTTAGTGAGACTGTGTAGACCTTATCTGTAGCGCAGTGTTCAGCCTCCATCCATCAGACTTGGGAGGGGTGAGGGCTGGAACTGCAATGCAGTAGAGGGAATGGCAAATTCATTAGGTGAGAGGAAGACAAAGGAGCTTGGCTTGCTTAGTTGACCAAAATGAAGGTGTAAATTGTCCATAAACGCAGTCTGTCTGGAAACCAGGGGCTTTCAGCCATGCGATTGTGCTCCCAAACTGCCTTCCAGAAAACCTGGCCACTTTATAAATTGAGAGGAGTATTTAGGAAAGCAGTGGCTTTGCCTGCAGTTGCGGAGGACTGTGCTGGCTGAGTTTAGAAGGGATGAAAGGGAGTCCCTCCCTTGTTCCACCAGGCTGAACAGACTGGCACACCATATTGTCATTTTCAACAGATTCTGAGAACAAAAAAAAAGCCAGAATCTGCCTTTAAAGGAAAGCATAATCCAAATTCATGATTGAAGTAAATGTTTGCGGTGCATTTTGTGTAGTTTTGATATTTTCAGCAATAATCCGAGGGAACTCTAACAAGAGACAACCAAAGAGGAATAAAAAGATTTTGCTTCAGTTTCTCCTTTATTTTTTTCCTAACATAACCAACCACACATTAGAAAATGTAACTGTTTTTAAAAGCAATCATTTTTTTATACCTAGCATGTTTCCAAGAGGTTGTTTCACTCTCATTGTCACCTTAGGAAAAACAATAATGCAGCAGTCCTCCATGTAATTGCGCAGGCTTGTCTGGTGGGTTCTCTTTCTTGTTCAACGAAGTATCATTCATTTAGATCGGAATACAGTCTTCTAAATTAGAGGTTTACATGTGTAATTATATAAAATGATATGTTTGTTTACATCTGCAAGTAAAATGTACATTGTTTTCTGTCATTTATCTTTGAAATTCAATTTCGTTTTGTCGATCCCTAATTTATTGCAGGAGATGAATGTGCTGTTAGAGTGTTTACAACGCCTCTCACTGCATGTGGGTAATAAAATTACCCTGGTTATTGCAATTCATTTTGACATTTCTGTGGTTAGTTCTGTGATAGTTTTACTTTGCTGAAGATATGGTGGAAATCCTAATGCTATTTATTGTGGCTGCTCCTTTCTTTTTCCATCTGAAGTCCTAAATTTACTTTCAAAGAGTAGGAGGGCAGTGACAGCTGATGGCTATATTTCTCAACAGATGTATACCCTTTTCTGTGTCCAGTGTATGTATGGAAAGGCTGTGTTCACACCTCTGTGTGTACTGTTTATAAATATTTAAGATTTTTAGTAAACTCATTAGCAAACCTATACATTCCCATATGAATTTCTGCAAATTCAGCCTAGAGGATCTGGTGAACAAGCAATGAGTACAACCAGTCACTGAATTTATGGAACATTTTTGGCTAAGCAGTGTTTGTTTTACTTATTCCTTTTGTCTGTTTAACTTGTTGGGTTAAAAGGCCCGTATTTTCAGCAAACAGTCCCAAGGCATTTTCTCCGCAAGCAAAGCTTTCAGTGGAAACTCTACAGAACATTTCCTTTGATATTTTCATGTGGTCTTCTTTTTGTATCCTTGCAGTATTTGGTTCCTTACAGTATTCTGGTTCCTTACAGTGTTTGAGAAAGGCAGATTGGGAAGTGCATCCACTTTGGATTGTGATGAGATAGCATCAGTGTCGCAGGATGTTCTGGATGGCTGTGCAGACCTTATCTGGAGCACAGTGTTCAGCTTCCATTCAGAGCCTCTCACAGGACACAGGAACTCTGCTCTCTAATTTTATATTCTTGTTTCCATTTCAAAATTGTTTTCTTTGAAGATGAGGATCAGTATCTTAATGGGGAGAAACTTTCCCCCATCAATCAGGGACTAGAAAGCTTTGGGACAAGACCTCAGCTAATCCATCCAGACCATCTCTGCGTGGGTGTGGTATATATGCCCTGGTACATATGGTCCTGTGCTGCCTGGTTGTCCTGGTCTAAGACCCTAGCACTGCGAGTAGAGGGTGTGAAGCATACACTGCTATGAGTTGCAGCCAGGCAATATATTCTGAGGTTTTAATCAAACCCTGTGTAATAAGCTGAAGTCTCTAGTTGCATTTCTAACCCATCTTGCACTTGAATTTTTGTAAATGAAATTTTTTAATGAATATGCATGGCAAAGTCAAAAAAATATTTAATACTGGAAAATAAAACATGCATAAGTTGTATCCTGCTAGTCTTTTGCCAGGAAAGAGGAAGACGTTGCTTTCCTAGTCACCTTCTTATCTCTGTGAAGACACTCAGCCTTTGGCTTAAAGCAGAGGAATATATTGGACTTCTTTTACTTTAGCTGCTTGTTACCTGTCATATACTCTTATAATATTTCATCTAAACAAAGTTGGGAAATGATAAATTAATAAAAGAGTTCTTTATTTATTTTTTTTTTAAATATTCTTTATACCATAAAATTTGCAACACTTCCAGAGACAGCGGGAAAATATGCTGTTTCTCCATACCAGATTCTGTTATCTTTTAAGCAGTACTTCAGGAAACAGCTCAGGTAAGGTTATCCATCCACAGGTTGAAGGAAAATAATTTAATTTCATAAGGAGAAGACTATTGAACTCTCCTTGGCTTCATAGCCATATTAGGGAAATTCAATCTGTGTTAGAAAATAGCCTGTGGCAAACTGATTTTTGGTCCCTGAGTGCCATAATATTGAAAAATATGCGAATTTCTTCTAAGCCAAAGGTCAGTTTAGTTCACTATCACTCCTAGAGCCGTGGGCTGATCGAGATGCATAGAGAATAAGCACCAAAAGAAGCAAACCCACAGCAATGTTTCCCTCTGCGTACTATTGTTCAAGCGATCCAACACCTAGGGATTTCCTCTGCCATAACCTTTGCATTTAACAGCCCTTGGAGAACTTTGCTTCTGTGGGTCTCTAAGTGCATGAATTAACTTGTTTCTAACACAAATATTTAATATAATGTATGTATATTGAAAGAATCAACATTGGTAAACCTCAGAGCTAAATGAGGTCTGTAAACATGTATATTTTAGGATAATTTTCAACATTCACCTCATTGGGTATATCTAAAATGTCACATACATAAATATACATACTCAAATATTTGATTGTTTATATGGTATATGTGTATGTATTTGTATAGCATGGTCTATCGACTTCAGCACACACAGAAACACAGAGGTTTTATTTATATGAGGAAACTTGTGTGAAACAAGAGAGCTAACTGAAGGCAGAGGATGGATTATTCAGTTGTATTCTCCTGAGGGACCTGGCAGATAAAGTTGCTAAGCCACTATGCATCATACTTGAAAAATTGTGGCAGTCTGGTGAAGTTCCCACTGAATGGAAAAGGGGAAACATAACCCCCATTTTTAAAAAGGGACAAAAAGAAGACTCGGAACTATGGACCAGTCAGTCTCACATCCCTGCCTGGTAAGATCATAGAGCAGATCCTCCTGGAAATAGCTAAGGCACAAGGAAAATAGGGAAGTGATTGGTGACAACCAGTATGGCTTCACTAAGGTCAAATCGTGCCCAACACATCTGGTGGCCTTCTATGAAGGGGTTTCACAGCTGGTGGATAAGGGAAGAGCAACTGATGTCATCTACCTGGACCTGTGCAAAAGCACTTGATACTGTTCCACACAATATCCTTGTCTCTAAATTGGAGAGACATGGACTTGATGGATGGACCACTCAGTGGATAAGGAATTGACTGGATGGTTGCACTCAGAGTTGTGGTCAATGGCTCAATGTCCAAGTGGAGGTCAGTGACGAGTGGTATTGGGACCGATGCTCTTTAACATCTTTGTTGGTGACATGGATGGTGGGATCGAATGCACCCTTAGCAAGCTTATGCTACTGCAGTTTTGGTGTTATTTCCTCCATCTTCAGTTGTCACATCTTTGGTTGTCGCCTTCACTTTGATCAGCATCAAATTCACCTAAGATTTGAAAAGTCACTATTTGCTTTTACTCTGCACATCTCAAGAATCTCACCTTGCTTGCATATCATCACACATTTCTTGCCATTAATAAAAATAACCATAAA
The DNA here is from genome assembly GCA_013398125.1 of Aegotheles bennettii. Classification (NCBI taxonomy): domain Eukaryota; kingdom Metazoa; phylum Chordata; class Aves; order Caprimulgiformes; family Aegothelidae; genus Aegotheles; species Aegotheles bennettii. The sequence goes on along the minus strand of VZRW01011426.1, from coordinate 157,087 downwards.
CGTAAGTATGTCTGTTAGCTTTAGGCCATCCTATAAAATGGAAATTTATATTTCCAGTAGTGTACAAAACAAACTTTGATAAAAATTGGCAAAAATGTCAGAATTCAAGTTAAATTTTGGAGCTCTGGTAGGATTACATGGCAGTATCACAGCCTCCTGAGGAAGGAATAATTTGGATATGCAGCTAGAAATATAGTTACTGAACTTTTTTAAATTAAAGATGCTAGCCTCAGATTACATTTGAATATAAATTTGTTTGCCTTGCCTTGTTTATTAACTTAAGTTAATTATTTTCTGTTGTTTTTTTCATGTATTCTTGACTAGAAATAAAAATGCAGAGATTACATTCATTTGAGAGAGATTCTTAGCTAGCACAATTTTACAAAGCTTCTTTGACTGCAGTGGAATTGCACTAAATTGAGCCTGTTACCTTCATATCACCAGAGAGACATGTGGTTTGGGTATTCCTCAGATATAGGCATTTAGCACAGCCACATGTTTAACCATCCAAGCAGAACTACAGTTTTTTAAAAATACAATATATCACAAAAGAACATTATGCTGCTTTTGAATAACAAAGCGTACCTTCAGTGACACAACAGAATCAACAAGCTGCTGTTCTCTCTTTCAGATTTGCTGGCTTTATTATTAAGGAAGATGCAGTTTTCTACAGGAAAGGATAATAAAGCATTTGTCAAACTGTTTAATTCCTAACTGTTCCTGATTGTGTGTCATCTTCAGTGCTGTATACACATGGGCACGTGCACATACACACGTGCATGCAGCCACACACATACCTGTCATTAATTCTAAAACATCAGATCTTTGATCAAGTTATCATATGCTAATAAGTTATGTTTCCTCATTTGCACTCCAGTAACTGAATGTTTTACTTATTGTAAATGTGAATTAACTCCTGTGGGTTTTGGTCTCTTTCTTTCACAGAACTTTTCCTTTTTTTTGCTTTGCATCTCAGTGTGCTAAAAACATTACCCCAAGCATCAGTGCTAAGTGTTATTCAAATGTCTTGATCACACATCTGAACCCTAATAACTGGTGATTTGTTTCCAAGATGATGCATTGGCTGAAAATTGGATAGTCTGATGTATTGGTTAAGGTGTCAGGATTCCTTAGTATTGGTCCTGTTCTTTCTTCTGTGTCACTATGACTGCACCCGATCTGTAAAGCTGTTGCCCACCCCACACCTCTGGTTCTCCATCCAGATTATAATGTGATGCGGTGAAGAACACTGCTATTTCTTCTCCATCCACATGCTGAGTTTCATTTTAGAGAGGAATGATGCAGAAGAGAATGATGATTCTCTCCAGTGTACAGTAGGGTGCTGGAAGGATGCTCCTCAGTCAATGTCAGCTGAGACGGGATGAGCTTATTCACCTTCCAGTATTTCTGGACTCTGTAACAGGAGAACAATAATTGTTCATTTATTAGGGTGGGAAAAGTACTCTAACAGCAAAAGTAATACATATTGTACAAAAGCATCTTACAGAAGAATATATAGTTATCTCCAAGCTTGAATATTGGGTCAAGCAATGTTTTGGAGTTCCACAAAACAGTTCATTTATATTGCCTGAGAAACAGATGTGCAAGGATGCAGAGAGTCAGAAAGTCAAAGAAAACTGTGAAATGCTGGGAACAGATTCACATAACCTTGCTTGTGAGCTAATGGTTTTATTGTAAATAACTTTTCTATCAGATCCAGTTTTCCTCTTCACTTTCATGGTTGTTCTTAAAGAATCATCACAGTTATAAATACATTCTGCCCTTAGCAGGACCATGATGTTTCCCAGGAAATTTGAGAGAAACCATTTGAGAGGTATGCTATGACTTTTGAAGCTTGTTAGTGTTTTTGACTATTTTGTGACAAATGTGTGCTATATTTCCCAGCTGGCTTTGGACAGTTGTCCAGATGGCTGGGTCTAGAAGAGCTACAGCATGTATTGAAGATAAGAAAAAAGAAAGGGTCATTTTTTGTCATTGTCCCCTTGTGATTTTATATCATAGCCAGCAGTGCAGCCTAACATCATTTTTTAGGATTTATTTTTCTCTGTGTGTTATTTTATTTAAGTAATGCCTTTACACCATAACATAGTAGGATGATTTAGTACAGTTAGAGAAGAACTAAAACTGGGATATATTCTCCTGTGCAAAGATAAGTTTGTCTCAGTTGCCAGTGTATCTCAAAAATAAAGTTCTATCATCCTACTTAATATTACTGTTATTATTATGTATCTGTGGCACAGAGTACTGTGTACAGAGTACAGGAGGGAGGCACACAGTAAGGTTTTCATAAAACCTATAAAATTAAATTATTTGAGACTGCAGTGGTAAAGCTTTGGGTAGTCTTAGACATAACTGGAATGTATTTCTTTTTTTCAGTTTTGATGAGTGATCTTACAAAGAATTCCTTGAAAAACAGTTTTATAATCTGAAAGGATCAGATTCACATCCATACTAATATCTGACCATAATTAAATAAATATTATTATCAATTAGTTGAGATCTGATTTTACGTATAGTTGTATTTTAAACAGTAGTGTTGTGCAGTGTGATCTGTCCATGATTGCAAGAATGTATGTTGAAGTGAGCAGTCAGGCGACTGCAATGGGGCCACCAAGAGTGTTGCATGGGAAAGTCCCTCAGAGAACAGAAATGGAAACTTAGAGTCCTATGGCTACACACACAAATGACCAATTATTTCTGTAGAGTATCGCAACAACATAATGAAGCTGTCCGGAACTGACAGTTGTATGTAGAGCTGTCTTTAAAGCAAAAACAACTAGTTGTGCTAGCACCATACTTCAGGATCAGGTCTGCAGAACTGATGGTGATGGTCTGGTAACCTCCCCTTTAGGACCAGCTGTTAACTCTGGGTGCTAAATCTGTTATGTTCTGCTGCGTTTAAATATAGGCAGTTCTGTCATAGAAACTTGCCATATATTTATATACCTCTTAGAAGGAAATTCAGGTCTGAAGGTACTCTGACCATTATTGCAGTCCAAAAGGCTCTACATTGAAAAAGGAAAACGAAAAAAAACAAAATCTCTAGTGGTAAGAGTAGTTTTATGAGGAGGAGGAGCAGCAGCAGCAGTAGTAATAGCAATAATAGTAGTAGCAGTAGTAGTTTTATCAATGAAAGACAAATACTATCCATTCTGATAGATGTTAGCTCTGACAGTTTCAAATGTTAGCTCTTGGTCTTCAAAAGAAATGTGAATTCCTCTGCCTAAAGAAGATGATAAGGGCAAAGACATTCTATAATTTACAGCTAGACATTTCTTGTTTATGAAGAAAGGAGGTGAAGCTCATAGTGGCACATTAGGAAGGAAGGAAGTGGAAGATGGTATAAAAATGATCATATTCCTTACTGTGATTAGGTTGTGCTTGATAAATATCTGTAGTGACCATGCATGTGATGAACAGGGATATTTCAAATTTGAAATTTTTACTTTATCAATTTACTGGGGCTGAACTTTCATAATTAGGAACTTCTTCCCTGTATCTTTGCATTCTCTCTAGACATGAGGGCATCTTGTGTGAATGACACCAATTTGTTGTCCATGCTGTCATGTCTGTTTAAAATCATGCAGTGAGTAGATGTCTCCCATATGGTGTAACTGTTTTGAATACTTAACTCAATACAGGCCAAACCAGTTGTTTTGCTTTTTCAGCCTTTTTCCAGCACCAGGTTTTTCCATGTAATTCTAAAGCACAACTCTGATTTCTGTGACCTCCCCTTGAGTGTTGCTTCTGTAGATCTCATAATAAGTCTGAAATATTGGAAGCAGGATGGACTTTCCTTTGTTCATTTCATCCCATTACTTCAAGTGATGTTTCCCCCTTCCTACCGAAATAAATGAAGTGATTCCTCCGCAAAGAAGACAACAGTGTATGAGAAGCTGTAGCTGTAGAAGCCTTCTGGGACTAGAGGTGTTATGTAGATGTAAGATGTCACTACTGGGGTTTTTTGAAAAATTCAGGGTCATCATGGATTTGTGTTTAGATGTTTGGCAGGAGTGAATAAATAAATAAGTATTAGAAGTAGTCCAAGGAATATTTATTTTCCTGTCTTCCTTGGTAATCTTACAGATGAGGCATTCTTGAGAACTACATTGTCCACTGGCATTGACTCTGAAGACATCTTTATCTCTAGGATAAGTTGGTGCCTTTACGCTCACCAGAATTTATCATAAAATGAGCAGATGATGCATTTTCCTATCCAAGGAGATGTTTTTATGAGGGACAACTCAAACCTGCCCTTTAAATCTCTAACCAAAAAAAAAATCAAGCTAAGATATGTTCATAGAAGATATGCATTGCTTTTCTTGAGGGAACTTTGGAAGTGTTTCATTTTCTTTCCTTGGTATAAATCTCGCAAGAGGTTAATCATTTGTGAAAGTACATTGCTTTAAAAAAAATGTATCTTGATCATCCTCATGTAAAAGGGTACTTTATTTTAAAGACTCAATTTGAGCGTGGAACAAATTGATGAAATTGTAGTATAAAACCTTTAATGCATTAGAATTATAACATTTGGAAATCATTATGTATACAAGTAGTTATTACAGAAATAACCTTCTTTGTCAAGTATTCTTGGCGTGGAAGTAATCAGCATCCTATCCCATTAATTGTTTGAGAACTCTGAAATCTTTAATGAGTTTTTTACGGAAGGATTTCAGTCAAATGCAAATGATTCATTGAAGCACTTAATCATAAGACAAATAGTGATTCTTTAGTAAGGTTTTTTTATTCACTGTAATAAATGTATCATGTTAACAGTAGATACACAGCTAACTGTTTTTCAGTTGCTTGACAGATGTCAGGAAATCTGTGTCTGAAATAGCTTCAAAAAAGATTTTTTCCCTTTGAGTATTTGAAAAATGAATGTATTTCTTCTGGTCAATAGAGACATATATTTTTCAATGGGTATTGACAACCAAATATCCTTTTTTCACAGGTCTGATTACAACAACGTCAAGAAAATTGGATCGAGAACAGCAAGCAGAGCATTTTTTGGAGGTAAGATTAAGTGGAAAATATATGTTAAAAGGTTAACTGATTTTTGTAGTTTAAAATTACTTCTTCCTCTTCCAGGAGAGTGGTATTTCCCTTCTCTTGATACATAACAGACTTGCACAAAGGTGGGAATTGCCTGATTATACAGAAGAAATAATACGTTTTGAAATTCACAAGCACAGGAAAGAATGGAACAAATATGCACAACACTTGTTTTCCACCTCTAATCTGCTTCAGTTAAATCTTTTATTGTAGCCCTTAAATTGTATTTGTGGCAGAAGTTTAGAATATCCAGAGCACATTTAAAAAAAAAATAAATATTGGCGGAATCACCCCAACCCTGCCAACACTATTCTATTCTCTTCTATTTTCAGTCTCTCAGGTTAAACATATTTAAAGTTTTGCATCTCAGATGCAAAAACATGCAAACTATTCTTTTGGATGGAAGGAAACTTCGACCTTGCTCACATTCACTACATTACCAGAATCCATGAATCAACATGTAACTTTCACTTATTGGGACTATCAATGACAATTTTCAAGTAAAAAATTGTCCTCTAAAAAGAGTATGTCTAAACCATTCCCTCGGCCTAAATTTAGATGAATGTTTCTCTTTATAAGTAGCTCACATATGTTGAATATGGAATGATATACTTGTAAACTACTGGTTTTACCACATGTGTTTTCTTTCACATTGCTGAGCACCATGCTGTGTTTTTTTTCCTTTGGGTAGAAGATCCTTGACTGTTCTCTTGTCTATTTGTGAAATAAGGAATTCTTGATTCATGTTAGTACAAGTAAAAAAGAACCGTATTATCCAACATAATCAATCATTCCTACTATGTATTTTAGGAAATTCTCTTCAATCCATATGAGTTAAAAAACATCTGGACAAAGTAGTTCCCAATCCAGTCACTATCTGGCAGGAAAATGGAGTAAAATATACTTTTGCATATTCCATGTTTATTTTTGTTTGTTAGAAATCCCAAATTATCTTAGTGCAGATCATGGAAGAAGAGGGTTAATTTATTATTGTACAAGTGTGGGGTTTTTTTTCCTTGATTCTTCACTGTAGTTTCTCACACATTCCAGTCATAAATAAACAGAGGGGAATAAAAGGATTTTCCCATTTTTAGGATTTATTAAGTTGGAAAGTTAGTACTAAGTTCAAAAAAATGGAAGCTTTCCAGTTTATACTGTGAGAGAAGATCATAAGCTGAATGAAAATGGCATTGATTTTGAAATATATCTGTTGAGGAGTATCTTAGGTCTGTAAGTCTCTCTTGCATTTATGTGCCTGCCTCAGAGACCTCAGTGCCAAATTCACATTTGCCAGAGGATTCCCATACAGATGAGAAAGTGTTACTATTAATAGCAAAAAGAAAAAAAATTGCTTATAGGGATTAGGCTTTAGTCATCAATACAAGTTAATATTTGAAAAAATAACCATCTGCAAGATTTTGAGGACTGAAGACATACCAGAGGGGACTTAGTGTCATATGGTGTCCCAAGGCTTGTCAATGGGGACTGAAGTGAAGGGAAGGCTACAGAGAGGAGAAACTCTGGAACAGGGTGTTCTGGAGAAGTGGGGAGAGAACCACACTGTTGTAAAACCCAAGCGGGAACGGTGCGCAGGAAAGGGAATCAGGCTCGGCAGAGACATTTCCACAGTGACCAAATTGATCCTTGGAGCTGCTAATGAAATGCTGACCATCGCTGCCTCCTGGGAGGCGCGTTCCCGGGGATCAGAGCAAATAGACTGCTGAGGATGTGGAGCCGGGCTGGCTGAGCTGTGTGCCTTCTTATGGCACTCTCAGAAAACGTTTTCCAAAATGCCTGGCTGTGTCTGTATGCAATTAACCCCCTGGGGAAGCCTTAATTGCCAAGACAACCATGATCTCCCAGTAGCACAGTATTTCCCTTCCGGCTTCATTTCATACCATTCTTCCAGTAGTCTGTCTGGTATAAAAGAGAACAAACTTGGCTTCCTTTGAAAAGCTCTGATTAGTGCTTGACCTAGGAACCCCTGCTCCCATTTGCCCAGTTCGTGTGTGAGACACTGTCAGACCTTTCCTAGGTACAACTTTTTAATTATTTTTAATAAGCCTGTCCTTTCCCTACCTGAATTTGACAAGGATTCTATGCCTATACTGGCAGTGTTAACTGAGCAAATTCCATTACTAACAGTATTTCCACCTCTTTCACAAAAGTTGTTGGTAAAAAGAGGTGAAATAAGATGGCAGGTGTTAGCTGTTATAACTGTGAGTAGTGCCATTGCTGTTCTCCAGACTGCCACTTGTGATGGATTAGGGTGACTCTGCTGGAGTCATCTGTCCCTGTCCATATTGGAGGAATGATGACTTGCCAGGGAGGACTGGATGTGTATTTTTAAGGCTGCCATGCTTAGGAAAGGTGAATCTAAGTGACTCCCTGTGTAAGTACACAAGAAGTCTGTTGCAAAGTAAGTATTGAACCCAGGTCAGCGATGCATCTTTTCCTTCTTCCTCCTTAATTATCTTCTTTGGATGTATGAACCTGTGTCCATGTGACTTTTTTTAATGTACCCAAGACTGCTGTCACAGGACTTGCACTTACCAAAGAGTATGTCCCAAAGTGAAAGCAGAAACGTGTAGAACCTGGGTTAAAAGATGCATCAGAAAGTCAGAAATGGACTCTCCTTTATCGTAACTGAGATTTTGCATTTGTTTTGGTGACATTTGGGAAGTTGTTTTTTTGTTTGGGGCTTTTTGGGAGAAGAAAAAAAATATTTCTTCTTCCAGATCTTTCATTGATTGTTTATATTTTGGGGGNTTCAGCTCCCAAGTTGAGGTTTTATTTTTTTTTTGACACATTTGTAATATCTTGCAAAGCTGCTGGTTTTATTCAGTGCTTGTTATCAGGTACAATTTTTCTGCTTAGGTTTAAATTGGATGTCACTGAATTGAATACAAGGATGGTCTCTTGCTTTAGTGGATTCTTACTGATGGAATGGTTCTGTCTGGAATGGGAAGAAAATGACCACTTGATTACATTACTTTCTCACATGAAGCAGACCAAAATAATTTATTTTATTTCACAGACTTTTCTTAAACATTCTGTAGTTGGGATGAAGTATTTAAATATCCATGTGAAACAAGAAAGGTAGTACTGATAGTTACCTTCTTGCTTTGCAAGTGAATTAAAATAGCAATATATTTCCCAGTGAGGTGCAATTGCAGGTTTCAGGTGATCTGTCTTTATTCTCCTTCAGTAATTGGACACATCATCCTCTTCTTTCCTTATCTTATTTCTTTCTTCATCTGGATACATGTTGTCTTCTAATAATTTCTATGTTAACACTTAACTCTATCTGCACTTATACTATGCTAATTTACTAAAAAGAAGAAACTAGAAGTGGAGAATATTAGTGGAGTCTTGAGTTATGGAAAAACACAGAAAATAGCCTGGCTGTTTTTTCTACCCACATTTTTTGTAGATGCCTCCTAATCCTGGTATGACAGCTTTACAAACTCTAGTGATTTTGCTGTGAGATTTTATGCAAACAGCTGCTGGAGTGATGGAAGTCTGATAAGCGTAAAAAGTAAACCATTTCATGTAGGATCTGCATCTTTGTGTTATGTCGGCTGATTTCAAGATGTCCAGAATATGAATAATTCCTGGTCTGCTTTCCAGTGTACATATGCAGATTGATGGGAGAGGATTGTTGAATCCAGGCTACAGCTCGTTGACCTGCACGTTCAGCCTGGAAAGTGGAGCTGAGCACATGCTTTCTCATCTTAAACGGGTTCTGAGCACACTTGCAGATGCTAGGTTACTTATGCCTCTAAAGCAGAAAGCCTCTGCAAAACACATCCACTGCTGGGGAGTTCAGTTTGCTGGGAATTGCTAGGACAAAGCATATATTTAGCAAAAGAATGAGCCAAAAATTTTACAGGCTTCAGCGTGCAATTCTAGCAGTAGTTTTTGAAACTTTATGACTGGAGGGATAAATGATCTGTAGCTAGAGATGACCTCTTCATCCTTTTCATAAAGGTATATAATAAATTAGTACTTTTAAAGTGCAGAGGCTATGTATTCTCTCCTTGCAGAGTGCACGTGGTGCAGGCTCCTAAGTCATTTAGCCAGTTTGGAAAATTGTATCCATAGTATCCCTCTGTTCCTCCAAACTATGTATAAATTTACCACTGTAGATTCAATCAGAAATTATCTTTTAACGTTTGTCATGATGGCAAGCTTGTCTATTCAGAGTCTCTCTAAAGAATAAAAGTAGTTACTAATAAGCATGGTCAGAACTTTAATCTCTTCAAGACTGAAAAAGCAACTGAAGACAATAGGTTTAAAAATACTGTTACAACAGCCCTAGCCTTTCAAGGTCTGAGTCATGTACCATAATTAATGAGGAGGAGAAGTGGGAGCAGAATGTTGGCTTAGTGCAGCTAATTTTTAGCCAACTTAGTGCTATCGGAATAGTAACAGTGCCTCTCAAGTGCCTTGCTTTTGTTGCAAATCAGTATATACAAGCCTCATCAATCTTCCTGCTGTGATGCTCGAGCATAGCTCTGAGAAGGATGTCAGTAACAGTGCAAGGGGTTGTAATGAAGATAAATTGGTAAATCTGATGGGAGTGTCAAAATACATGGGCTGAACGAAGCATATTCATTTCTATTTATTTAAATACACTAACAGGGTACAATAAACTGTGTTACATGGTAGGTATTTATATGCAGTAATTAGAGGGAAGCATAATGATCTGCTGTAATTGTAGCCTTCTAAAAAGAATTCAAATTTCCACTCATTTAATGAGGAATTGTAATTGTGAGGGGAATTTTGATGGAAGGACCATCATTTTTCCACCTGGAATTTGGTCTGGAATATCACTAGGGAAATTGCTGCTGGGAACTTTATGGTCACAGTTTGTGGGGGTGAGAGGTTTAAAATCTTGAAAAGCAGCATTTGAAAATAGCACTGCCTCACAGTTCTTCCCACAAACACCACGCTTGTGGTTCAGCTTTGGACCGGTGATGCGTTCTCTGCCATCCTCCTCTTTCCTTCCAGCATCTCCCACGCAAGAACTAAACAGATTTAAACTCGTTTTGCTTTTGAGCCTATTCAGTGAGTCTGTAGCCTTTGCTAGTGGGGATGCCTGAGATCAGTGGTCCTTCATGAGAAACTGCAGTTTTCTGAAGAATTTAGGCAGCCGAGGGGCAATATGCTTATGTATATTTTTACAGGAGAAGTACAAAAGCAGAAGTTCATTTGGTTTATGTAGCTGAATAGTACTCTACAGAACACTGATTGCTTAAATCCTGGATTTTAAACTATGTAAGCATTTGTTTCATGGATCTTTAGCATTGCCCACATTTGGCAGGGGAAGCTGCATTTTTTGTTGGTGACATGCTGGCGATGGGGTAAAAATGAGGCAGTGTGTCTGATTGAACATTTTGTCTGAGGTTTACATGGCTCCAAAGGCACATGTCTTTCCCTTTTTAACATTGAAGCCTATCAGATGATGCAAGGGAAATTAAAAAAATAGGTAAACAGCCTATTATTTCTAGCTTGAGCTTAAAAATTATTGCTGGGTGTTCTTGCTGGAAATAAGAGAACTATTTTTTATTATTTTGAGGACACCTGAAAGGATTTTTAGTGGAACATTAAGTATGTAGTGGCAACTTTCTATAAAGACAATGGAAGCTGTAGCATGATGTCAGCTTCAAATGGCAACACACTGAACTTGTATGTCAACTTCAAAATTGGGGGGAAAAAAGAAAGAAAGGAAAATAAGAAAATAAAGGGAAGAAAATAAACAATTCTAAAAAAAATCGAAAGCATGTTCATCTCATACTACCTCTCCGTGGGTTTATCAGCAGAGGGTGAACCCACCTGCAGGACAGGTCAGCGTGGTGGTGGATCTAGCAGAGACCCCAGTTCCTGGCATAGAAGGCACATGCTGAGCTCTATCATCCCATGCTGCAGATTTCCATCCTGCATCCTGTGTTCTTCGGGAGTTGTTATTCTGCACCAGCTTTCTAGAGATGCATTGGCTGCTCTTGCCCTCCTTTCCCTTCCCCTCCTGATTACTATTTTTTTTTTCATCAAATTGCTATTTTCTGAAGTAGCCAACAACTTTCCAAAGGCAGGAGATGACCAGAGGTTAAAACTCTCTTTCAGAGACAGATTTGCATTTGACATTGCATGCTGTTTCTCATGTGTACTCGGGCAGAAAGTCTTACACAGCAAAATATGGGAGAAGTCCTGGTGTGATTCATCTGTCTGCAATGATAAGTGGTCTCCTCGGTTAGACTGTTGTCTCTTACTAATGTGAGCCAATAAGATGTAGAATTATCAAGTTCATTACTGAAAATGTTACTAGTTCAGTTAACTGAGTGGCTTCTGTGCAAGAGATAAGAACAGGAATTTCAAACTGAAAAATAATTAAGGCATGGCATTTTTACAAATTATTCTCTTTTCTTTGGTTATTGCAAATTACAATAGCTTCCAGATGTCCCTTTATTTTAGATAGACTTGAGAAGTAACACAGACAACAAAGCCCAAGCATTAGGTAAACTGAGTGTAATAGCATTTTTCTTCATGCATTTGGAATTCTAATCTTGTTTTCTTATTAAATAAGAAAAAACTCTTCATAAAATGATAATAATAGGGCAAAATAAGTTTGAAAAATAATTTTTAAAAAAGTTCTGTATTTAAATTTCTTAATATTCCATGTTAAATTCAGGTACCCAATAGGAAATATACACACTACTCTGATAACATGATATACACCAAAGGCAAGGGGCAAGAATGGGTCCACATATATCAAATAGTAGCAGTGACCCTCTGCTCATTTCAGTTACTCAATGAAATGCCAATAGCCTTGAGAGTCTGGATCCACAAAGAATGTCTGTGACATTTCCACAAAATTTGTAGACTTTAAATCAATTCTCGTGGTTCTTTGTTTGCTTTTTGCCTTGTGCTTATGGTTGATTTCAGTCTTTGTTTTTTTAGGTACTACTGATCTAATTCTTTTAACTCTCTCAAGATTAAATTGTTTCTCTTACAAATATTTTGCACATACTAACACCAGGATGATGTCAAGGATAAACGCACTACTGACAGCTCAATTAGTGCATCATTTACATCCAAGTATATGATTCTGGCCTCTTTTGGAGAGTGCTTAAGATGTCTGATACTGTATGGAAGCTCTTACATGGCAGTATTTTAGTTCCACTTTAAAAATCTCATACTTGTTTGGTTAATCCATTCTATTGATCCAGGATACCAAAAGTAATGAAGAAAAGCAGCCCTCTTTTCTATGTGTAATGAACTTCCTAAATCAAAAATCTTCATACCTCAATATGCAAAACTTTGGGGTTTTGCTATGAATGTGTGATGATTACAAAAATGAGTCAAATAGTTTATAGACCATTTATAGATGTATTGTAAGCTTGTGTTAATTTACTTGGGTATTAAAATACAGAAGAACAATGCTTCTATTATTTAGGCACTCCTTAGCTCATGGAAAAGATTTTATTTTCCCAATTCATCAATATATATGATAACAGATTTACCATCTATAGTGGAATACTGCCCCAAGTATATTTTTTGCAAAATCATGTTTCACCAGACAGTGAGTCTGGTAGACGTGGGCAGGGAACAATTAATATTACAATCCTGGTTTAGAAACCTATTAACTATTTAGATGATAAGTTGACCTGGTATAAAGATACCAGTGATTTTGCAAGAACTATTTCAGGTTCATATTTTGAAGATCATGGCAAGATCAGAGTTGTCCAGGGCTAGGGCTTTGGTTCACACACTGCTGTCTACTATGGTAGTTGTGTCTCATTAGAAAGATGACATTTCTGATTGCCTAGAGCTTTGCCTTAGTTAAGGAATGATTTGCATATATCTGGAGTTTGCAGAGGGGAGGGAGTTTGTTTTACAGATTTCATCAATCACTGACCTGAACTGCTGGGTCATGAAATGAAGAAATTAAAATCTGCAAAGCACAACGCTGTCGGCTTTTTCATGGTGAGCATCAAATGCCTCTTTTAGGATTTTCCTGTGGACCCACAGCAATCTAACAGCAGGCTTTAAGCACCTCATTGCAAGCAAGCATGGAAGGAGATACTCAGCATACAGGCTTTATGTGCTGTCTTATCAGGCATTTTCTACCTCTTTTAAAGGCATAACAGAGAAGGTGGAATTGTGCCAGGAAACAAATTCAGCCTTTGGGCTGCCACCTTGCAAGATCCTGAGCATCTCCTGGGACTCTAGAGGTGCATCAGCATTTATTTGACGCTCTGGACCTAATAAAAGTCTCACTGGAGTTAGCATCATGCAGTTGTGAAGTCAAGTAGTGCAAGAAAGTGATTTTTTGGTTAACTACCATTATATTATAACATACGTGATGTCACTGTGGAGAGAGGAAAGTCTTATTTATTATCCTGGGAGCTAGTTGAGTTCCCTTGCTTACCCTGAGTGGGGTACTTAGTCCAGCTTCACCAGCACTGATTTGCTTGAAGTTATCCCTGATAATACCCAGGATGAGAGAATCAGACACCAGCGCCCATGGCTGCGTTTCCCCAGATATGTCTAGATATGAGTGAGTGAACACATTAGAGAAAAGCAATTTAAAACATACCCAACACCTGTTTCTTCTGCTCTGTTTGCAGAACTATGAGATGGCAGAGCATTAGATCAATGCAAATGGGATGGAAAAGTATTATTAAAACACCAAGCATTATTATGTGGTTTGAAAATTAGGTCTGCACCCATGTGTTAAATGCTGTTGAAACAGAGAGGGATATATTAATGGTCTTCCTTCTTGTTTTATAAATCGTTTCTCATGCTAAGCTTGTGTAGGCAAATTCTGTGGTTAATCTACACCAAGTTCAGGGGGGTTTTTCAGGATTTAAGAATTTGGTCTAATGTTGCTTTCTCACTGAGGGATTAGCTCACAGATTAGCTCAGGGTTAACAGGTTTTTTCTTCATTGTATGTTTCCTAAAATCTGTAGCTCTCTTTTCTATGGGCTGGAGCCCACCTACCAGGACCAAATTGGTCGGATATACCCTTTCAGGGTGTCTCTTTTGCCAGACTCCATGCTTGGTGAGACAAAGACTCATTGTGAAGGGCACGTCGCTTTGCTAAATCTTCACATTTGTTTTATGAATGTACCAAAGTTTTAATCTTCTGCAGAAGCAGCAGGAAATCTTTCACATGATTTTAATCTATTTTGGATGTACAGAGCCTTTGTGTTATCTGAAGCATGTCTGCTTTAGTGCTATATCGTGTTTTCTGTAGCATTTGCAATACCCATCAGCTGCCAGACTGTTAATTTATGTCTGCAAGTGTGTGAGCACACACACATGCATGCATATACACATTTTGTGAAGGTCTCAGTTTCCTGCCTTCCTGGCTAAGACCTAGCTGAGCATTGCATTTAAGGCAGGGGAGCATCTTCTTCCTCAGTTAGGAATACATTGCATCTGTACTAAAATCCTATGTGGGCATAGGAAATCCTAGCATGCTTTTTAATTAATCCATCATTTAGAAATATGCACTTAAACAACTTTTGCATCTATTTGTCTTTTCTTCCACAATGATCTGTATTCAGCTGTTTGAAATTCATGCTTGTTATCTCTAAAAAAAGTTAATTCTGGGATATTTTCACAGTAACTTCACTTGTTGCCACCGTTCATATGCACCAAATCCAACTACCCAGCAATACGTTGTGTAAGGATCCCAACACTAAATTTGCAGTTCCTTTGGTCTAATTGAACTAGGACACTCGCAGCTTAAGCAGTCCCTTCCCCAGATCATCTTCATTTGTGAGCCCTTTGGTTTACAGGCAGCCCCTCCACAAAGGAAAAACTGGAGAAACTCCTCCCTTCTGCAAGTTCAATTAGATTTTACCATCTTTCCTACATCTCTCTCTTCTCCATCATGGTGAAGATCATCCTTATTCTTGAGATCTATTCCCTTGAGTCATGCTGTCAGTCTAGAGTCACATCTGGATCTTGCCACTGCTGCTTCTTCTGATCTTTTAATTATTTTTTTTTTTGGTCTCCACCTTGTTAATACTCCTATTATCCAGGGTCCCATGATTTCCAGTATTGGTGATGTACTGAAAGCTCTTCATTCCCCAAAACTGCCCCCACCAGTCCATGCACTTGATGAGAACCTCTTCCTAGTATACCTTGAATACACATTTTATTTGAGTCTTATCACATCCCTTACAGTCTTCTCATCGTAGCCTGTAATGCCTTTCAATATTATGTATTTTCCCTCTTTATCTTTCATATATTGCCACCCTGTCCCTCCACCACATAATCCTTCAACATTCAGCTTGAGCAAAAAAGTCATACTAGAAAGAGTAGGAAAATGTCATGCAAAAACATGGTAGTCTGGAAAAATTGTTTATTTTTTTATTTTAAAAATGATTTATTATGGCAAAAGTGCATCATTGTGTGAAATGTGCTGAAATAAAATTGGAGAATTCAGCATAATTTGTAACATGACACAAATTAAAGTATTTACTAGACACCTAGAGATAAGAAAACCTCAAATCGGATTGAGAATCAGTTTAGTAACCATCTTTGACACTTTTTTCTCCCTAAATATATTATCATAGAACATAAGAATTCCAATGCTTTTCTTATCTTACTTCAGCTTGATAATAATCAGAGACCAAACAATTCTTTTGCTTTTTATGAAGATAGGATTTAAACAGAAATGAACAAAGGCCCTGAAGCATCAAGTGCTATGAAATCTGCCCTCAAAAGCAGTAATTTTCATCTCCCAGTCTAACAAATTTCAGTTGTCAGGAAACAGATTAATCTCCTCATTTTGAAATGTAATATTTCTGTTTGCTAATCTCTCATGATACAGAGATGTTGAAAATGTTATCATAGCAGTTCTAGAGTACATTTTGTGTTTTGGCAAAAAATAATACTTTCTTTGGCAAGGAATATTCTAAATATTCAAAAGCAAGGATTAACATGAATAATAGAGAACAAAAATGTCAGAATCAAAATAATGAATTATTTTTTCTCACATTCCCTGGGAAAGTAAAAAATACAAATATTACTAATAGCAGTCTGTCAATTTGTGGCTTTGACTTTTCTGAGAATCAGCATGTTATCTTTAATCAAGATACCAACAAATAGCTTAATACTTTCTGTCATAGCCTCAAATATATTTGTTTTTCCCTGTGGATCTTGTTTCCTTCCCCTGTCCTTCCAGATAACTTTGAAGTTACTCTATAAATAAAAATGTGTTCTTAACTTTTAAGGCAAAACAGCCATTTTAAAGACTTAATTGGAAAAGAAAAAAAAACAACAAAAACCAAACACGGAGAATTTAAACACATGGTTTTATATTGCCACACTTTAAAAAAAAATTACCAGTTTAATAAACACTCAAAAAATTTCTAGACAGTCGTAAGTTTTAGACTACATGTTTTAGCTAAGCAGAGATGATGTTTTATTATGTGATACATCAAATTATGCCAAAATGGCATGGCCTTTGTTCAATGGCAGAGATGCAGAAGGCAATGAGATAAATGCAGTATCTTGGTCTCAAAAGAAGACCATAAAGTATAGCAGAAGGAATAAAACTATTAACTGACATGTGAGGTTCACTTGCATATAGTCCTTATACTCCTCAGCAAAACGTTGTTCGAATGGACCTGCACATGTGTAGCTTTGGTGATGTGTCTGTGGGATTAAAATCAATACTAAAGCCCTCTTTTTGTCTTTTTTGCATTGGCATTTTCCGAGTATAGTTCCAGTTCAGGATCTTTCACTATTTTTGTTGTAAACCACTAGATACTGCCTGAGAGCAGTCTCAACTGTAGCACATCAGCCAGGGAATGGCATTTTAAGAAGTAAAATAATATTTGCTTTGAATGTCTTCTCTTCAGGCATTTAATTCTCATAATATCCGACTCTCAGTGTGAATGTATCAATTGAAAGCTGTGGCTCTTTTAATAAAAAGAAGTCTGAAGCGCACAGAAGATTTTGTTTTTCTGCAGCACTGGAGGGTGCCTGGTGATGGATCACACCGGTGATGGGACGCCCAACTTCCAGCGAGCTTCTGAGCTCCTGAAAGAAATCCTTGCTGCTGCAGCTCGGTGCTCAGCATGAGGCAGTCATTTATCCTGATTCTTGACAGAGCAAATTACCCTGCTCTGAGCTGTGGGCTGTGTTTTCAGTACCTTGTATAGTTCTTGCAGGGCTAATTTGGTGTCCCTTCCCTCTCCACTACTGTGGCATGGACTGAGCTACCTCAGGACTTCCTAGCTTGAGAAGCCCTCCCCCTTACCCCCCCCCCAGTTTCTCTGGGTGTGCATTACAGTCCACTAGCCCTTTGGTGCCTAAACAGTAGTAGCTGAATAAATTACACATTCATGCTCTATTTTCTAAAGGTTATTGAGCACACATTCACCAGACTTACAGAGCAAAAAAGGAATTGCAGCTTAAACCTCACTTGATTGACAAACTGCCTTTGCCTCACTGAGCTTGTAAATAAGATTTAGATATTTTGTCAGATCAGTAATCCATGGATTAGACCTGCTCTTAATACCCTCATTTCTAAAACTGGGCGTGCTTTTAGAGAACAAGTATATTTATATTTTGTATGCGATTTCTCAAAGGAAGCAGCAGCAGTATAGATAGTGTCAGCCAGGGCTCCACATCGTGAGTGAGCATCCACAGTCCTGACCCCTGCATCTAACCGTGAGGATTAGCGTACGGGGCTGACATATCTGATCTCGGTGTGCCAAGGAATCACACCTCCTCTACTTTCTCACGGCTATTTCCAACAAAGCACCCAGCCCCTTTAACACCTCCTCAGGCAATCTCAAAAGCAAAATAGCTCCTCAAACCTTATTTTTAGGATCCTTCCTGCTACAAACCAACAAAGCAACTCATTAGAGGGACTCCTTCTGCTTCCCACCTTTCTCTCCCTTCACCTGGGGAGGGCTAATTGGGAGGCCCATAAAATGAATCCAGGAAAATTCTCCTCCTTCTCTTATATCAGTCTTGCGCTACCAAATTGGGCATATTGTCTCATGCAGTGTTTTATTGTCCCCCAGATCACATTATCAGCAGGGCAATCTCACAAAGGTTAATAGCATTACTAGGTTGTCTCTCAGTCTGACACTCTTGCTCATCACTCTAAATCCAGTCGTTTTACCAGTGTCATTAGACATCTCTACTGAAGTTAATTGGATGCTGCTGGTCGCTGACTTCAAACCCCACTCTATAAATCATAACTACTTGTAGCTGATTGTCCCTGCTCTTAACTTTCATTTCACAACTGGGAAAAGTATCTGTGGGTTGATACAGCTGGCTGTTCAACCACAGTCTTTGACATTTGCAATCCAGTTATCAGTCACCTTGGCCATTCGTTCAGTCCTCCCGTTGGTATGCCATGTGTCAACACCTACTCCGTATACTGACCTAATGGGAAAATAAACAATAAATTATGGGTCTGTATAAATCCATTAAAGAGTTACTCTGACTCCATAAACCATGAAAGTGAAACTGAAGTGTTTTATGCAGTTGCTGGTATCCCAGGTTGGAATTGCTGCTCTGTATTTTTAGAAGGTCGCAGCTTATTGAAGTCAGGCAAGATAAGTATCTGTTGAAAGCACTGTTGTCCACACAGCATGACCATGAACCTTAAGGGCTGTGTGTGGTAAGATTTCGATATTACATTCTTGAATAAATGGTTGTCATCAGTAGAAAGCAGTAAATTCCTATTAATATTTTTTATTAAATATTTCCTTTCCCCAGATGGGAAGTACACTACTTAGGCTCTACTTACATTTCACTGACCCTCTGCACAGCAGTGAATGCCATCCTGTGGCTGCAAAAACCAAATGCATGTTAAAGACTTAATTCTGCAGAGGTATCAAAGTGCTAGGAATATTTTAAAAGTTGAGATCTTTTACAATTCCTCCTGCACTGCCATCTTCTTATTATTCAGGCACATAAAGATCCCTTTCCAGGACTCCAGGCACTGTGTAATTAATTAATTATAATAGTATTAATTGATTAATTAATATTAATATCCTGAACATTTTTAATGTATTCTGACTGTTTCTCAGGAAAATTAACTTTTCAGGCCGGGATTATTTTTTCTTTTGCAACACATTTGGAGTGTTAAAACTTTGGGACAGGGTTTCCTGTTGTATCGTTACCCCCAAATGACCTTGTTCCTATACACACATGTACTTATTTATGTCAGCAGTACGGTCTTGACACATTCTGAAAATTATTCATATAGATTGCTGTTCACAGGATCACTGGCTATAAGTGTAACAGATTGAGCCAACAGAAAAAAACCTCATGTTAAAGAAAATTACATGTGAAATTGCTGTTTCGTTAAAGCAAACAAAAAACCTCACATTTGCCTTGGTGTTACAGATTCTTCCCAGTCAGTTATAATGCATACAGTAGTGGTGGTGCTGTGGTGGTGCACATCTTCTCTACCCTTTAGTCGAAGGCTTACAGCTTTCAGGTACTTGTTATGCAGCTGGAGGCCAGGCCTGGACAAAAGCTGAATGAAAAATAAAAACAAGCTGAAATTGTGTTGTTTAGCTCTAGGTGCAACCTGTTCTCACCAAAGTCAGTGGGAAAATGTCCATTGATTTCCAAGTCAGAGGCTTTCACAGCTGGCCCGGTCCTTCTCCACCAAGAAGATACCTGTAATTTTTTGACTACTCAGACAACGTGAATTCAGTTCAGCAGTGAAACACTTGTCTTTAGGCTTACCCTATGTGTCTCTAGCCATGCAGTATGTGTATACCCACCATCTATGGTGTGGTTGGGGATGCTGAGTCTACTCAGGTGTTTGTGAAGGTTTGTAGAAGTTCAACAGAGCTGAAAAGAGAACTAAACTGACTGTGAAAAACAGGGTTACAGTGAACTGGTTCCTAAATGTACACTTATCTGTGTCAGTCTTGTCTAGTGAAAAAAAAAATGAGGTTTTACTATGTAAGGTGAAATGCAGAGTCCTAATGCACCCATCAGGGAAGGGGCTGATGGCTCTCATCCTTTATCACCGGAACAGTTATCTGAATTTCAGTTTCACGTCTTTTGTACTGACCGTAATACCCAAGCTCATTTTCGAGGCTGAGTTTTCAAAGCTGCACACTGAATTTGGAAAAAATAAGAAGGTAGTCCAAGAATACGAGTTTTGCTTCAAAATCAGAATCTACATTTTTTTCCCTACATATAGTCTCATGCTGATTCTCAACCAGCTTGTAAAATTGACCCCATGTCAATGTAAACTGGATAGTAGATATTTATAGGACACTTAGAATCGAAGGCAAGTGGAGACTGAGATAATAAAGCTTGTCTGTGTTGCCCATTAGATGAAACTGTGATTAAATACGGCCCAATTAATGCTTATTATCTCTCTAAAATTAATTTGTCACAGAAAGTTGTGAAATAAGCATCAAGAAGTCAAGTAGAATTTGTTGTTGCTTAAATCAGTGCAATAATTAATTTGATTTAATTTAAACTGGTCTGACAAAAACAGGGTGATACTGTCATTACGAAAAACTGCCTTGGGAAGAGCCCAGCAACGAATCTCCTTATTCAAGCTTCTCACCTTTACTTTATTTTACTTATTTTTCATACTTATTTTCTCAGTATTTTTATACTGCTTTGTATTATACTTTAGGATATAGTCCTCACCAGACTACAAAAATGACTTTATTCATACATGTGTGAGTAATTGATATCATATTGTCCTCCAAGTTGTTTAAAATTTTACTTTGCATGTCATTGCTAAACAAAGAAACTTTAGCAAAAACTTGAATATCACCAAAAAATCTCATCATTTTTTCCTTTTAGACTGGTGAACACAGTCACAGTAATCTTCCAGAGTTACAGTTCACTAAAGCCAGATAAATTTCTGAGGCCTAAAATGTCAATTTTTGCCTGTTGCAAATTTAGAATGTCTTTACAGGATCAAAAATTGGGAACAGACTGTACCCCTTAAAGGTCTGATTTTATATACTTTCTACCTGGCTAAGAAATCATTTTTTGATTAATCAGGTTTTTAGCAGGTAAGCTTTATTTTGAACATAAAACTGTACAAGCTTCATTTTTTACCCTGAAAAAACTAAATTGCCTTTAAATGTCAGAGACTGTTCTTCAGGCTAT
Organism: Aegotheles bennettii; assembly: GCA_013398125.1. Taxonomy (NCBI): domain Eukaryota; kingdom Metazoa; phylum Chordata; class Aves; order Caprimulgiformes; family Aegothelidae; genus Aegotheles; species Aegotheles bennettii. Next base: position 135,876 of record VZRW01011426.1, on the reverse strand, counting down.
CAACTATAAAACTCTTTGAAACATTATACATGTATGTGTGGATGGAGAGCATTCATTATTTCTTGCATAGTGTGAACAAATAGTGTAAGATGGCAATTGGATGTTTTCAGCAATTATTGTTGGGACACAAAGTCTTTTACCTTGAGATCACCGGTCCTGGCTTTGTCTATGTTGGTATTGATCAAAGGCTTGTTGATAAGTGATAAATTCTGCAGTAGGGTTTTGCTGGAGTCGGGGGCCACGTCAGATACTGTCTTTAGTGAAATTGCAGAATTCATCACTAAAATTGTAGTTACACCATGCATTTTCCTTCAATGGCCAAAATATCTTAGGAATTTTCCCCCCTCCTCTGACTTGGGGACCTGCCATTCCTCTCCCTGTTTTGCTCTCTCTCTGCCATCACTCATTAACCATCTGCCTTTTGGGGGATTTTGTTTTCTTTCAGCAGTTCATTTGAAACCCTGATTATTTCAGTAGCCCTGTTTGTAGCACAGATGCACCAACAGTTTATTGACAGGTGAAGGTGGCTGCAAACCGATGACAGGGGAAGAACAAATGGCTGGAGGAGGAGCTGGATGTATCTTATGCTGCTTTTTTGCCAGAGACAAGGTGGTGTCGTCCTCTGTTAGCACAACCAAGTGCTGCTTGTTAGAGCAATTAAAAAAAAAAAAGGTGTTATCTTCATTTGAAAATACTTGGTTCTGTTTCATATAGCATCACAGAACTTGGATGCAGTGTACCTATAAAGTAAATAACTTTTAAGGAATCACAGTGTATATCTTTCAGCTCACTGGTGGCCAAATAAATGTATTACCTCCTAAGTAATAACAATGTTGTTTCAAGACGTTTTTCATCCTACATTGGAAGTCATTGACTGTCAGCATGACAAAAATTGTTTAGAAATAAGCTTTAATATTATAGTTTAGGAAAGAAGATATTTCCTTTGAATACTGAAAGTTTTATTTGAAGTTATTACTCTGTTGTAGCAGAAACTGCATGCCAAAATATTTCTAAGGGTATGCAGAGCAAGTTCCTTCATACCATGTCTTAGAGTAAGTTCAACAGCATGAACCACGTTAGCACGAGGCCGTGCTGCTGACTTACTGCAAAATAGATGGAGGACTATTGCTACATCCAGGAAATCACCTGCACTGAAATTTGAGACTTCTTTCTAAAAGAGTTGCTGTACCTTAATTTGCCATCAATTTGAATGTCTGGGGACCTGCACTACAAACTGATACAGCTGCACACGAAAGCACAGATGTAAAGTGTGTATCATTTTGCTGCTTGATTAATTAACTCCAAGGTGACTAGTACTATAGCTTGATTAGATTTTGGCAATAAATCAGCATATATTTTTGAGCATAGCCTTTCTGCTGAAAGTTAAAACATAAAATAAATTATTAATATCAGGAAAAAAGTCTTGGAAGCATGGATACAATCTTATGTCATTATAATAGCCAGAATTATTTTTGCACTAGTACACAATTACATATATTGACTGGTCTAGTATGAAAAATAGAAGATTGGAGACAAGTAACAATCTTCATAATTTTGAGGGAACTTTGAAGAAGATGTTTGATCCCTGCTTACAGTGAAGATGAGAATCAAGTGACTTTTTTGGATAGAAAATGAAAGGTAGTTGAATATCTGAGAAAAGTGTAGTGCAGTGAGCTTAAAAGTCGATGCATACCTCTCCTGAAGCACAAAAACTGAAGGCTATTGTATTTCCTGAGTGCTGAGATAAGATTTTTGGAGAAAGGTATTATCTGCAGAGGTAAATCTGATAGAGGTCAACTTACCTGTATTTGGTCACAGATGTCTCTTTTCATGAGAAAAGCAAATGACTGAAGTAGATATTCAGGGGTATGAATGGAATTACAACTGACATAGAGATTACTTCTAACATTAAACTGCCTAAATATCTTAATTTGAAAGCTTTATGTTATTTAAAGCTGCTTGAAGTGAAATATTCTCAGATTTGACTACTTCTCATTTTCTGTTCACAAAACTCTTTGATTGTAATCTTCACTATCAACAGGAGCTAAACGCCTTCAAAGTTTACTGTGAAGATCAATACACAACTTCTATTTTCCTTCTCATTTGGAGGCTATGAGGGTAGTTATACTTCTGTTTAATAACGGATTGTTCCATATGCCTATAAAAAAGTATTTCTCGAGCAATCAATCACATGTGAGTCTTTATCTTATTTATAAGGTCTCAGTCTGAAGGTGGACAAGTGTCCTTGGGTCCAGGTATTATCAGAGGACTATTTAGAGTGTATTATTCTGCTTCCCAAATTTTTCTTTATTATATACTGGGGTAGGGAGATTCACAGTTGCAGCCTCATGAACAAAGAAAGGAAGTTCTTGATGTATTCAAGAACCTTTACAGTTGTTTTTTGGAGACTGATGCTGATGTTTCCACTTTGAGCATCTCAAATTTTCCAGTCCTCTAGTTACAAACTTTGCAAACCGCTTAACATGGGATATGCAGAGTTAGTGGTATTATCTCCTAAAGGGTCAGGAAAAGTCCTAGCTGAGCAATGCTTTTTCTTATCAGATGGTTTCTGCCAAATGTGATTGCATGCTTCTGTTAGGCAGTGGAGGTGAAAATTATCTGTATTTAACTCCACCATTGTAAGTAGGAGGCACACTGGAACTTCTGGAAGGTGATTGACTTAGAGTCCTTTTTGGTCAAAGTTTTATCTACAGCTTGTCAAAAGCGAAATTATATGAGCTTGACGTTCCTGAGGACTATGGTTTTGTTTTTACTTAGTGAAAAGGAGCGGAAGATACTGTTCAGATATTGCCTAAAGGAGTTAGTTTTAACATAGGACAGGCTACTCTGTTGTCCTGGGAATTTAATGGTGTAATGGCTGGTTCTGCACTTATGTTAGCGTGTATTGATTCAAGAATACTATAAATACAGCCTGATGCACAACAGTTGCCAGGACCTCCAAACTGTAATGAACTTTAAAAGCAATGTCCATGGAAAATTACTATTTTTCTTTTAGAGTCACTGTCAAGAGCTATGCAGAGCCTTCCTTGTATTGCTACTAAAGCTAAAATACAAGTCTAAAGTTTCTTTTCAGAATTTATGAGTCTTGTTTACATTCTAAATCTTCAAAAAGCTCATAGAATAAAGTATGACACAGAATAAATGTAGTAGTAGTAGTAGCAGCAGTAGTAGTTCTGGACCTTTAAGTCACTCATTCTGATATTTCATTCTGCCAGGTCATAGCTTTCCATTTGATTACCATCTACTGATCTCAGTACTGTGAGTCTGACAAAAGTTAAGATTTGAAACCTCTGAGACTTTTTTTCAGCACGTTCTTCAAATATTTAGGTTTGCAGATACTGTAGGGAGCATTTAACTCCAAATGAAAAAGCCTGCCTTCCTTCCTTCCTTCCTTCCTGTCTTTTGGCAATACAGCGTTGAAATTACCTGATGTCATCATTAATTCTCAAATGGTATAACAGACCATTATGCATCGTTTTCCAGTTTCACTGTGGCTGGAAGCCATTGACTTTCCTAATCAGCCACCTAGAGTGTTTGTGTCAGTAATAGCCTGTATTTAAAATGTACTCTAAATTATTTATTTCTCATAGCTGGCCAAAGTGAATGTATTAATTTTTTTATGATTGAAAACAGGAGTTCCCAGATTAGCGCATTGTCAAGGAAATAAGCAAAGGAGGATGATATTGGTATGATTGGCACTGTCTCCTACCAGAATTGTTTGTCTTTTGGGACAGCTCTACTTTCTATCAGGATAAGTGAAATAATCAGTTTCTCACTTCTTTTCCACAGTTGCCAAATGAAGGATTAGAATGCGAAGGCATCTAATTTACTACAGCTAATTCAAGATTTGTGCTGAACTGTGGAAAAAAAAAATATGTACCTTTTTTTTTCTCTCCTGTCTATCTTTGAGTTACACTGCCTCCACTTTGTAGCAATAAACTGACATGTAGTTCAGTAATATAACTCATTCCAGAAAAATATTTCCTTTTAAGAATTTAGCCACAAATTTAGTCTCTCTCTGAAGTAGGCAGAGATAGTAATTCAGTGTATTTGATTTTAAAGTTCCATTTATCCCTCAATGAGCTCTCCTTTATAATCTTCTATTTCTCTTACTTGGGCTGAATTCCAGAGACTCTTACAATAGGTATCGCAGCTCGTTTATGCATTGGCAGAAGAAACAAACCCATTAGTTACTAACAGCAGGGGTACGCCTCAGCTCTCAGGCTCGCTTTGATCATTTTTCTGTCTCCAGTACTCAACCAGATTCTCTTTTCTAAAGTTTGCTGCAGCAAAATTGACATTCTGGCTGGGGGAAGGGAGTAGCTTTTACCTGAAACCCTCATTATGCACAACCCTTAGATGAGACACAGGCTTCTCAGCTCACTCTTTTTGCATTAAGCAGTATCACACGAACGAAAATAAACAAGCAAATATGACATCTTCATCATTTTGCAATGCTAATGACAGTAAAGTGGCAGTTCCTCTTAACTTAAAAATTGGGTAGGCAGAGTACTTCCTCTTGCCAAGGAATGCTGTGGAAGAAGATTCTTGTTCTTCTTGATGCTTGATAATTCACATTAAACACCTGCTGATTGTCTTGTTATACTTGTTGAAGTAAGATCCCTGCAAGCTACTCTCTCCAGCTGAGTTAATAATTATCTTGGAAGTCATGAGCTTTTGTTAATGAGACTCAATATTGTACTTTTAAATTCAGGAGGGTGGTCCTCACAGCTCCATTCATATTCTGAAAAAAAATCAAGAGCTAATCCTTCAATTAAGTGTCACAGTCCAATTCATAGAAGGAGTGACTGTCTCATGGTAAAATTATTTTTGTTACCAGCAGTGAGGTCTGCTAGACTGACAATGTTTTAGCCAGTACTTTCACAGTAGATGTCTCCTCCATGGCTTCTCCGTGCCATAAAAAGAAGAAATTTTCATATCTAACATTCCACCTGTTGTATGTTAACGGTGTTACTTTGGTTTTCACTGAGAAGGTTCACCACTATGGAAATCTCTTTGTAGTTGATTTGTGTGCTTTGGGAGGTTGTGTCCTCTGTTTAGGCTGCGTTGACACAGCATTAGCAACATTATCTGACTAGAAGGACAAAGGGGATAGTTACTGGATGGCTCTGTCTCAGGTTGTACATGGGCAAGAAGCAGTGTGTCTGCACCCATTGGTATTTGGATACCAGGCATAGCAGAAAGACTGAATAAGGTGTTCAGCATTAAGGAAAGCACATCCTGACCAAGCAACCATTCATCATCTCCTCTGGGAAGGCTTTAATTCTGGTCCTCACCATTTCCCCATCTTGATTACTGTGAGATTCACCTCTTGCTGAGTTTTTGATGGCACATCTTTACAAGCATACATTGAGACAGTCTGACATTCATCTATATTCCCTTTCTTCTCTGTTTTTCCTCACCATACCATCTGCAGGTTTCTAACCAGAAGGACCTCACTGATCCTGAATTACAGTTTCTCTCCTGGCAAGCTCTCCTGTGCCTTGCACATCTGCTTTTCACATTTCCAGAAATACCAGCTGTAAATTAGCTTTTGTAGCTTTGTCCTACAAACACCCCAACCTCCCTCCCCCGTTACTTTTCACTGTAATTTCCAGGTGTTTAAGTGTTTAAGTATTTTGCTGAGAACTGTGGTAATATTTGAATCAAAATTGTGTTGGCTAGAGGAGCCCCTGAGTGCTGGTGTGGTACGGTGTTGTGATGGAAACAGTATTTGCAGAGCGGTGTGCTGAGTGACCTCTCCAGTCCTCCCCATTTTAGTCTGGGAACAATTTTAAATTGGCAGCAATTTGTTATTTTATTTAAATGTGTTATCATATTTTTTTCCTGCAGATAACAGAGGAAATTTCTGCAGCTCTTTCACCCTGTTTGTAGCTGGAACCTGAAAAGCCCAGGCTATGGTCAGGCTGATGGAGCAGAAAAGAGGGGTCAGCTGGGGCATGGATTTACAGTTAGGGAAATAATCACATCTGGTGTGAGGGCAGCTTAATTAATTAATTTGCATACCTGCAAAGAGAGAGCTTCAACTCACACTGCAGCTCCTATGTCTGTTACTCAGAGCTTTTTTGAGTGGAGCTGTAGCCTGTCATTTTGAAAAGTTTTGAGTGTCACCCAGAGAAAAGGGCTTAGCTGGTACAGAACATTTTCCTCTCCAGGGACATAAAGTTTTACACAGAGTAGAATTGACTAACTTCAGGCCTTCTGTGTTAATTTCTGTTAATTAGCTGACATTTTGTGTTGTAGCTATTACTATTTTCAATTAGCTGTCAGCAAATATTTTCAGTGCAACTTTTCTGTTACAGAACAGATTTCCCACAAGTTTGAGCTTACAAAACAAACAAATGCCTGCATGTATTTACTGCCACAGCACCATCTTAGTCAGGATTTCAGCAGTAACCTAAAGAGATTGTATTGGTAAGACAGGAGGATGGCTTTGCTGCTTTGCTGCTTGGGCAGTCTCTTGACTTAAGTAAGTTTTTCGTCCTAGTCGCTTGACTGTTTATACCACTGTGGTTTTAAGAGATTTTAATATTATTTTTATTTGTAAACTTTTTCCCCCCTGTTTTTTCTTTTTCTGTATCACTGCTAGAAGCTTGGGGGAAATGTCTTTTTGTTTAGAAAAAGTTGACTCAAGTTCTGTTCAGAGAACAAGAGTTTCCTGACTGTTGCTAATAATTTCTCTGCATTAAGAACATTAACCCCTAAAAAAAAAAGTTGTGGGTATTTTTGACCAGCATTTAAATCAGTGTGTCTGTTTCTGTGCACTACAGCCTGTACCTCCTGGCATTGTCGATTATTTTATCTGTGGAGTCAGCAGAAATCCTGAAACAGGTTTTTCTTTGTTAACCTGTGCACTTGCCGAGAGTTTGGCCAGTTGTACTGGAGCAGAACAGAAATAGAGGGAATCAGTCTCTAAGTGAGACAAAAGTTATTTATTGCTGAAAGTCTATAATTGAAGAAGTGGCTTCTTGTTTGCTGCAGAAGGCCTGAAGTTCTCCTGGAGCAGTGGAGTGGAGAGGCTGAGGTCCCCAGCAGTGTGAAAAGGCAGATTCGCAGCCGTGTGTGCAGCCTTTCAGAGTTATAAATGCTATTTTGGAAAGTGTAGTGAGTGTGAACTGGATGGCTGAGTACACTGGTAATGAGCTGCGAGTTCCCTCCCCGAACTCCCTCACAAGTGACTGACAGATGGCACGTTGGTGGTACCCCAGGATGGGGATGGTCCCCATTTGGCTCTCAGCAGACAGTCGTCCCCGTCACGAGCCGGAGATCCCAACAAGTACTAATTACCAACCCTGGTGACAGTCTTAGGAGAGAGAGGCCCGAGGCTGATACGTGTCATTGGGAGGACAGACTCCACTCTCCACATGAGTTATGGGCTGATTTGAGGGATTTTGCATTGCTGCTATATATTGCCATACCATTTATTTTTCTGTAAATAAGTAGTTTCAGTCCCAAAGACTGTTGGTCCGCTCCTTTCCACTGTATCAGTTTTTAAAAGTATAGTTAAATACAGGAAATGGAAAATTTTACCTTTCTCTTAGAAAATGTTGGGGTTTTTCTGCTGATCTCAGTACTAAATTGAGGTTACCCTAAGTTTAGATTTCTTCTTGCAAGAAGGGGACAATGGCGAGGGACATTATTCCCAAAAAACTTTGCTTTCCCTGTGGGTTGGACATCAGGACTCTGATTTGTAAGCGGACACAGAAACATTTAAGGAAAATAAAGCATCAAGGAGTTAACCAACAAAGCAATTGATGTGCAGGGATCAGCAGGGAAGGATGTGTTGTATCTTGGCCGCTATTATTAAGAATTGGTTCTGTGGGAATTGGCATGTTAGCATATGTAGCTGAAAGTGAAATTTGAACTTCCTTCATGCAAACAGAAATAGCTTTCTGCCTTATTTCTTTCTCTTTAAAAATGCAATCGAAATATTGAGGGAGAAGTTTGAAACATATTGATTGCATTTTAAAGGCATATTATTAAGTCTTCTGAGTGCTTGTTTATCTTGGATCATTTAATTTTCAGTGTTTCAGGCTGAAAATTTTAGTAATTTTGTTTAAGTTGCAACTGAATTACTAATTAACTTTTGTCTCAGAGATTTTATTTCTTATGTGTTTCTGGCAGCACAGTGTGCTCTTTACACAATGCAGCAGAAATTTTTTTGCTACTTGCCTCTCTGTGCCCCTTACAATCATATAAAGCAGTTTTGGAATTAATGAGCTGTCAAATCTCAGGTATTGAATGAAAAGAACTGACAAAAATTCTTTTGTTGTGTAAGAAATTCCAAATAATTAATAGAAAAAAAGTGACAGAGATTCTTTTAGGATTTAAGAAGAAATACATCTTTCAAATTCATTGCATGACTGAAGAAACTTTAAAATACATTTGCAGAAAAGCAGAGATCCTACTTAATGAGTTAATTCCAGGTCTTTCTTCTGAGATAAACTTGCAGGATTTGAGATAGAAGTATTTTATGTTTTGAAAAATAGATTCCTAGTCTACAGGTTCCCCATTCCAGTTTCATCTCAAAAGTAAAAAATACTTCCTGATTTATTTGCCATTGTGGGCACATTTGAGTTAGGCACTGATCATGTTTATAGTGAGCATGTCTTGTGTTCAGACACTATGTAAACTGCAGGTTAAGTTTGGGGAGGGAGAGGTGTTTCCTTATGTTTTGTGGGGTTTTTTTTCCAGTTCATGAAGTCCCACTGTCCCTATTCAGGATAATGTCTCTACTGCTGTTGTTTTTCAGGTAACTGTCTCAGATGGGGGCACATCTCCCAAGCAGTCCTCCGTTTGGGTGGTAGTCCAGGTTCTGGATGAGAATGATAACAAACCTCAGTTTCCAGAGAAAGTCTATCAGATCAAACTGCCAGAGAGGGACCGTAAGAAAAGAGGGGAGCCGATCTACAGAGCTTTTGCTTTTGACAAAGATGAAGGCCCGAATGCAGAAATCTCGTACAGCATTGTGGATGGAAACGATGATGGGAAATTTTTTATTGATCCCAAAACAGGGATGGTTTCTTCCAGAAAGCAGTTCACAGCGGGAAGCTATGACATCTTAACAGTAAGTGCTCTTCATCGACACACAAACCCATGATTTCAATGCCTTTGTTTTAGAAGTAGGCTCGCTTGAATAAAGAGTGATACGTGACTGTGTTAAATGTATGACCTATATGTAAGACCTGACTGTATTAAGAAATCTAGGGTTCACATACAACTACTGCCAAAATATCAAGTCTGAGAGAGCAGACTATTGCAATTAGTGAACTATTCTCAGACTGTTCAGTCAACTTGCAAGTTGTTGGTGCTAGTGGTCCCTTAAATACACAGAAATGAAGATCAAGGGCTTGTCTGCTCACCAAGTTTGTATCATGTTGAACTGCACAGATACCACTGTGAATGGTTATTTGCTTGGACACTACTGCTTGCCCTTATGGAAAGGTCCTTATACTGTTCAAGCTAGGTGGTTTCAGGGAGGAGGAATATTGTGTACATTATGTTGCAGTACCCATCTCACCACATTGAAGAGAATAAGTATGGCAGCAAGTTCAGTTAAAAGAAATCTCAGTCAAAATACTTCTGCCAGAACTCAAACCACATAGACAAAGTCAAAGGAAGAAAGAATATAAGATGGTGGTGTTGATATAAAGCAATGTAAGACTCGAATGTGCACTCTACAGCAATAAGCCGACAAGTTGTAGTTAAGGAGTTGACAAAAAAAATGTCAGAGGTCCACCTCTGGCCCATAGTAAAGGAAACAATGTCACAGTAATGGGTCTTTGTTGGGATACATTCACAGTGTTGGAAACTGTGACAGGAAAATGAATAAATATCAAGATATTGAGAAATCAGAGTAGAGCACCCTTTGCGTGGGTGAGTTGCCTTTCCCTGTGCATAGCTGGAAGTCACGTCTGAGATCTGGCCCTTATTATAATGCAACAGCTGAAGGTTTTCTACCTTGAAACTGCTCATCACACCCTCAGCATCTTTTCACTAAGGGCCTGCCACCTTGAACGGAGCAGGGGTGTGAGTGTTAGCACCAAACTCACTTAACACTTTTCCAGAGAAAGAAACTGTGTATGGTATTTCAGGAAAATACTTCCCATTTTTAACCAGCCTAGTAGTAACAGCATATTTACACCAGTGGTCCTATAGACCCAGAAACATTTCCTTTAGTTTTAAAAGAAAACCCCTTTGATTGACATTAATGTTATTCACCGAAGCACCCATTTTGTAACATACATTCTCCCTTTCCTTATACCCAGTGTTTGTTGCTGCTCATCTTGTCTTTTCTGTGCTAAAACCATTAAGTGTGCTAGGCAAATATCAAGTATATCAATCCCTCTAGAGGACATAATTAAAAGAATTAACACCAAGCTGGGCAACTTTTAATGAACATGACAGAGTGGAGAAAGCAAGGAAAATAAATAAGGCAAAATTTTAAATTATATTTTTTTGGAGAACGGGGGAAATGATCTGAAACTTATTTAACTCAATTAAAGATCCTGAAGAAGGCAACATAAGGAATTACAATCTTATTTGCAATACAGATGCAATTTAAAAGCAATCAGGCATGGTCTGGGTGTGCATGTGTAGCAAGTGCACGATATCCCAGAGGGTCATTATAAAGCTCCCAGCTTTGCTGCAAGGGGGAACTGGGTGGAAGATGAATTTGAAGAGGTTTTGGAGAGGAGGATCTGTGTGGGGAGTGCTTGAACTGCATCTCCAGGAGGCCTCGCATCAGCATTTCTAAAACAAAACATTACATTTTGAAATCAGTCTTTTCAGTAAAAAGTCAAAGTGTAATGAGAGTCAAAAAAAAAAGTAAAAAAATGAGAATTGACTAAGGAGTACTTATCTCCCTCTTTTTTGACGGGATTTTACTTAGAGGATTAAAAAGGCCATTTTCCAGTCATCATCGTGCGATAGAATTGGGTCTGAACTGTCAAGTTGTGATGCTCCGTCTGAGTCCTCTTTTCTTTGTACCTGCCAGATTAAAGCAGTGGACAATGGCCGGCCCCAAAAATCTTCAACTGCACGCCTCCATATCGAGTGGATAAAAAAGCCTGCGCCCTCGCCCATGCCCCTGACTTTCGATGAGCCCTTTTACAACTTCACCGTCATGGAAAGTGATAAAGTGACAGAAATAGTTGGGGTGGTCTCTGTGCAGCCATCTAACATTCCTCTCTGGTTTGATATTGTTGGTAAGTTGGGAGCCAGTGGTGTGAGGAGGATGCTTCAGAAGCAAAGCATATGGTTTTGAGAGCAAGAAAACTAACCGTGAACTATCCCCCCCAAATTAAACCCACTTTCGTAATGCTGAAATGAAAATGCTATTTTAATATAGCAATAACAATAATAATAATAGTCCTGCTTTTGTTATGACTCCTTAGCTAAGCTGAAAAAAAAGCGCTGTATGGCTGAATTGTTTTTTTTCATACTATGTTATTTACTGCAATCTTAATGTTGTCTGTCATTTAAATTCTATTGTCATACTTTGCTAATCTCATTTCTAAATGTATTTATGGTACTTAGACTTGCTGTCCCTCATTTCTCTCTTTCTTCACCTTTTTTTCTGCATTCTGTTCTTTTTTTTCTGCTTCCGACTGCCCTGCTTCAAGGTGGCAAGCATGCTCGAGAGATGTTCTATATTCTACAGACAGCTTGTGGGCAGAACTGTTCAACAGAAGGTACCCTTAGTGCAAACACATTTGCTAAAATACAACTATCCAGGCTGCCTTTTATTTTTGCAAGTTCTTTGAGACAATTTGTATTACATCTTTCATAAGTGCCTGTGACAGGATGCAATGCGACACATGGATGTGCTGCATTTCTTTCTATGACAGCTTTTACCGTATTTGTGTCCAATTATTATCATTTTATTCACGGATTTTCCACAGTTTATCACAAATAATTAATTCAAACTTTTCACAGTCCAGTGCCATCCATTTAACTGTGAAACAGAATGGGATGCATCAACATATGGGTTACAAATGGAGCCACCAAAAGTTTGTCTTGAATGCAAGCTGAAAAAGAGAAATGTGTTTTGATAAGAGATTTCAACCACAAAATTGCCTTACATAAAATTGGTTATAAAAATAGGGAGGGAGAAACATCCTTAGCAAAGAGGAGGAGAAGCCATAGAAGTAATGGTCTTAAAAATCACAGGGAAATGCCACTAAGGATGTCACTGCCAAAAAGACAGGGAGTAGAGGGTCTCACTGGGTTGCAGCAGAGAAACAGGAATCAGTGGTCCTGAGCATTTCTTTCCTGCTTTGCTGCTGATTCAGTTATGTAATTTTAAGTAATGCATTTAACATCTCCAAAATGAGACTTTCCCCAGCAGCAAATCAACCCTGCAAAGTTATTGTGCTACATAATATTTGCAGGTACTTGTATGTAATGTTTATATACCTTTGGATGTAAAATACTGTGTCTGCACAAAGTGGTGTTATTTAAATGGAAGGTTATAAAGCAAATACTGTTTGAAAGATTAGAGAAACAAAAACCCTTTGCCACAGACTTAGTGGATAGGGTGCATCAGCAGTCTTTATTTACAGGGATTGAGCCTGGCTCTCATTTCAGCATAGATATTTGCAGATGGGTTTAGCCAACAGGAAGGACAAGGACCAAAAGAGAAAGGGTCTGTCAGAGTTGTTTTCATCCACCTTTTATTGCCCATTTGTGCAGATGAAAGACAGAAGCAGCAACATTTCCTCTTTGAATTTGTAGCACGGTTTCTGACATGCCAACCACAATAAAATTAAACCCAAAGCTATTATCGTGTTCTAGGGTTCCTGCTAGCCCCTGGGGAAGGGCAACATGTGTTTCCTACAGTTTTCTTCCCGTTCCCTTGGTTGTTTCAGTATGCTACACACAATTTATTAGCTAATGTTTACACTCCCTTTCTCTTCCTCACTGAACCTAACTTTTCTCTAAGGAGAAATCCATCTTTATTGATGTTATTGACACTTTTTTCCCATTGGAACCTTTCGCTGGACTCCTCTGCCTTTGTCAGCCTTTTGGTCCTTTCCTTGGTGAATCCACCAGCTCTCATTAAAATGCTGCCTGTTTTGAGCACTGAGAGAAGCACCTGCTCTTCTGCTGCATTCTTTTACATGGAGTCACTTGCAATCTAGCAGCACCATGTAATAATATTTTATTTTTGCCTACCAAACAAAGATGATGAGGAAAGCATTATGAAATTTAAACCTTCAATTTGTCATTTAATGTGACTTTTATGACTAAACTAGTTCAAATCGTTTAGAAGAAGATTTTTGCTATTTAAACAACCCGAATGGTTTCCCTGTAGGTTGTAGCTTCTGATGCTGCATCATGGCAGAGGGTCATGGAGACAGAGCTTTCCTAGACTTAATGAGAAATCAGTGACCCTGACCATGCAGTTCGACTCTGTTAGCTTATGAATGTTGACATTAAATATTACTGCTGTTATAAATAATAGCACTAGCAACAGCACCCATTTCTACAATAGGAATAGCCGACAATTGCAGACATTAAGAAGACTCTGTTGTTCCAGATGCTCTGCATACAAGGTGCAAAGACAAAACCCACCCCAAGAAGTTTATAGACAGAGCACTGTATGTTTGGATTATCTTTGCTACATTTAGTTAGTGTCAGTATTAAATCCACTTTTTCTCCTTGTTCCTCAATATCAAAAAGAAAAGAGACATTAGTATCTTCCTTTTGGGGGAACATTGTGGTCTAGTGCAAAAAAGTGCAATGAAAGAGATGGGTTATTAGTAGAAGATAGTTGTTGTGTGTGTGGAAAGCTGCATGGGACTGCTGATGCAAGAGATGGTTTCTGTGTTGCTATAAAACCTAGACCTGATCCTACTTCATCTGGTATTTTGTGGTTTTGGACTTCTGTGCACAGTTCACAGTAATGTCAACAAAAGCCCTAAAGGCTTATGTAGAGGCATGGTTTAATATCAGGTTTGCAGCTTGACCTTTATGTTTATGATCTTTTCAAGCTAAATGGGCATTGGAATTCCAGAGGACCTCTTTTATAATTCATAACATACATTTTTTCCTAGCTAAAAAAGAGGAGGGAGTGTGGATGAAGTTTGGCTTTGTAGTATTCTGTCTGCCTAACTTCAGCATCTAATTTGCACCTAAATTATATACACTTTAAATAAACTATTCTAAGTACTTAACTCAGCTGTAATAGAGAAAGGTGCCTTGCATGCAGGGAGATCATCTGCCCCCCATGGACTAGAGTGGAACTGGATGCTTGCCTGTTTTTTCTTTGTTTAATTGGGAAAGGTTGAAATGTCATACCTGGTTTCTGTTTTCAGAGTGCATTCAATGCCATTCTCAGTACATGCAGATCCCACAATGTGAAAAGACATGAACATAGGTTGTTTCAGTTGTGTTAAATTTATTCAGTCATTTATGAGAAACTAATTCTCATTGGGAAATCCAAAATAAGTCAGAAATCTTTGTTTCTCCTGGGTAAATTGAGCCCTCACTGTCTCTTCTTTTGATTGTGATGGAAATGGTTGATGACTACTTTGACACTGGAGCTAAGCTGCATGGTGCTAGTTTTTGCTTACGTAGCATGTTGCACAACATCTCTCTGATTCTCCAAACAGGCCTCCCTCTATCTTTCCTTCTTTCCCCCAGCCTATGCCTTTATAAGAGCAGCCAAACTTTAAGAGCATATCAGAACCTTTTATCAATGGTGCTTAAATTACAACAGTTTTAAGATCTATGAATTTTAATTAATTGTCCATTTATTTCACAGTGCTGTGAATTTTCAGTAATGTCAAAAACATGTATCTCCCTACCCTCCTTTGAATTATCTTCTCTGAGAACTAGCTAAAATATCTTTCTGATTTATTTTCTGCTTTTTATGCCCTTACCTTGAGCTTCTTAGCAGCAAACCCAAGGCTTTGAATCTCCTTACAATAGTTTTATCTGAAAATTCAGAATCTGCATTATTTTCTTCTTAGCATGATATCATACATAGAATAAATCTTTGTATGTTGTGTTACTAATATTTATTACATTATGATTAAAAAGTCTGTAGTTGAATTTGTATTTCTTGAAGTAGTCTCTAAGTTTATTTCATCTTTTTTGAAACATAAGAATTGGAAATTTTGGCTATGCTTCTTTTACTGAAAATTCTAGAGATACTTCAGACTCACTCTTCAGTTTCAGGGTAGATTATCTTTCCGCATTTTCCTTTGATTCTCTGCTCTAAGCAATGTGAGAATTGTAGCAACTGGCCCAATTTATCACCACTGTCTTGGTGGTGTTAGTTTACTTCAGGGCAAGACAAGTAAGAATCCTCTCTTCCCTGAGAAAATGTTTTAGAGGACTGTTCTGTAAATTAGATCATCTTATGTATTTCTCTTCTTCTCCACTTGTCCATCATGGCATGTTAGGCCATGTGAGACTTGTGTGAAGATCTCAATATATCCTGGCTTTATTAAATTTGGATGTGAAGCATGTATGCTCTTTGCTATCTACCAGTGAAGGAAGACTCTTGCCAGATTTTAGCTGTACTTGATTTGGGAATGTCCTCCAGAGTTCAGTGTGATCCATCTTTACATCTAAGACTGATAAAGTCTGATTCTCCACAGTCATCAGATACTTCTGAGGTGTGTATTCAATGCCACTCTCCCAGATCATTCTGCTGGAAAAGAGGGAGAAAGGCTCTCATCTGGGACTCATTTGCCTCCAGGTCCTCCAGGTTTACTGACATGTTTTATTCTCAGAGGAGAAAATAATTTCTCACAGCAGCATTTCTCTCACAGCTGTCCTGAACTGTGTATCAGCAGCTGGTAGGAACATAGAGGAGCTCGATGTCTTCCCAAAAAGAAACCTCATCAAGGAAAAGTACTACAAAAAAAATGCATTGCTTGCAGCAAGTGCAGTAATCAACATCTAAGCAGAATATGCCTGCTAAAATAAAATAGTAATAATAAAAAAACAAAACCAACTACTAGAATTCAAATGGACAGAGATGCAGAGCCCACATTCTGTGGGAATGCCAGATCTGCATTGTATCTTGCCTTAAGCAAATTCTCCAGCTGACCTCTAAAAACTGCTTTTAACAGCTCAGGAGGTTTTCCTTGGCCTGTCTGTTGAACCAAATGAGTGATAAAGCTTTACGTCAAAAGATCCTCTCCTGTTAGTCACGTAAGGTTCAGTGCTTTTTTTTAACTATCTTTTTTTATTAAAAGGAGAATTAATTCTTTCCAGAGCATTTTGTTGTCAGAAGAAATATATGTTCGTAGTGAGTATGAAGCCAAGAAACAAGCTAAGAGCCAAGGTGATGCTCCAGATTCAGCCAGAAAGCATAACCAAGTCTACTCTATACCAAGAACGCAACCAATGGTCTGTAGGCTCAGAGGTGTCTGAGTCCAATTTCCTGAAATCTCCCTGACCGTACTATACCATCTGTTAAATTGAAATTTAGCACTGTGCTAGAAAGGTCTCATAAAACTGTAGTAAGGGCCCACTAATAAGATCTTTTGTACCAGTGGCTGTTTCTACAGCCATCCTGAGTTTGAGAACAGCTGGAACTGGATAGAGTTATATTGGAAAATGCTATAACATGCTTTCAGATAAGACAAAAAATTCCTAATTGTAGATTAGGATGCTTCATAGTTGGCCTTGAGTAGACCTAACACATCTATAAGACTCTTACAGTTTAGCATTTACATCTAATTCATTAATTGTTCTTCAGTGCTTAAGTGCAACTTCAGAAGTGTTCATCATATGAGGAACTGTTTTGAGGGTGTATGAAGGCTGAAGAGCAGTACAAAGCATTTCCAGGCTGCCTCTAGTACTCCAGATGAGAGGCAGGACCCAGTATCTTAGGCAATATTCCCAGAAGTTCAGCCATCTGAGTGGTTCTTCGTTGTCAACATCTGACCACGTTCTGTTAAAATGAATCAGGAATAAATGAGGATTTCACTCCAAAAGAGATTATAATCACAAATCTCACAGCAGTATGTTCTCTGATCCATCTTTCTCGGTGTTTGATGCAGTTTCTTCATTGCTTAATAGAAAAAATCAATCAATGCAAAATAAAGTGCATTGCCGAATTAGTTACAAATGTAGGCTAAAGTGGGGTGGCTGGTGACCAAGATTTATTTGTTTGTCACTAGACCATTTTGAAAGATGAGAATAGCATATATAAAAAGCTCATGATGGATTCAGTTCTTATTTTGTTTCTGATACACTGTGTAGTGCCCTGCAAGCCCAGCCCTAAGCAACAGAGAAAGGGCATTTAAAACACTTATTGCTAATCCTTCCATGTTCCTTCTTGGAAGTTTTAAAGGCAGGATTTCGTTGGAATTGTATGCCAGTTGATAGCATATAATTTTTGATTGCTCATTAGGATGGTTATTAAGTATCTTGAAGTATAAGCTTTCTTTTTGTTTTCATGGTTATCAGTATGAAACATTCTCTTTGTAAAGTGCCTACTGTCCCAAGGCTAGCTTTATTTCAGCAGAGATTTTCTTGCAAGAATCTCACTCTCTTCTTCAAAGGAAGCTTTTTTTCAGAATTGGTTTTCATGGTACAATTTTTCTCAAGTAAATCAATTTAAAACAGTAGTTGGGAGATGGAATCTTTTTCTTCTAGACTAAATTTAGAAAAAAAACCAAAGCAAAACCAAACACTGAAGATATGATCAATGTCCAAATACCTTGGTGTTGCTTAAATGTCAAGGACAATTATGTTTTTCTTCTAGTGTCAAATAGTGTTAAGTATATAAAAAATATTCAATTTAGGCTCGCAGAAGCAAATTAGGGAATAAGGAATGTTTCTATCCATCATAAATCACAGCAGATCCAGTCTCATTGTTTTCCTGGAGAACCACAACTGTATCTGTTAGGCTCAGAGCTATATATATGTACAAACATATTCAGCACAGGGAAGTGTGATGGCACATCTGAAACGACTTACGTTTGGATCATTTTGGTAGGCAGGAGTTCACCAATTCTGCCTTTCCTTTGTGTAGATCACCTGCATTCTTATTCCACCTCCCTCTTTCTTCTCCCCCTCCCTGAACGGCCTTCAAGGCAAATATGGACAGAGCAGTGCTGCTTCTAGCTTACACTTCCTTAGCAATAGCCTGGGCAAGAGGTAGAGAGAAGTGAGGATTTCTTCACATTAAGGAATTCAGGGCCTGTGACTTCACTGTGATTCCTTCTAATCTTCAACTTCTTGGAATGCCAACACCTTTTTCCTCTCACTAAATGCTTGACTCTTTTTGTGAATAATGCTAGTGGTTGGTCAGCAAGCCATGCAGTTGCAAGACTTGATGGTAGAACAAGGAAGTCCCTTTCGCTTCTCTGTCCCCAGCCCTGAAATGAGAGCCATTTTGAGATAATACAGCAGTCATTCAAATATATATCTCTATATATATTGCATGAGAGCTAAGTCAGTGGAATGGAGGTTTTTCTACATGTGGATCCCAAGAGGTCAGAGCAGCTCTTATGCAAGTTTTATCACCGGTAGGGTTTGAAAACCTTTTCCACCTTGTAGAAGTAGGTTGTCAGAGACTGTAGCTATTAGCATTGCATTGCTGTGTGATGAACATAGCTTAAGAGTTCGTTTGTCACCAGTGTTGTGTTCCACCTCTCCCTGTCCCCAGCTTCCAAAAATTTCAGACTCAGCTCATAATGAATTCTACTTTATAGATGAGTGAGTAAGAAGCAGCTTAGCAGTGGGGAGTGTGTTCTTTACTTTTGAACATAATGAGTGGTTCTAATTTATAAGCTATAGCTGTGGCTGAGAAACTCTGTAACCCTTTAATCTCAAATTATTTGTGGCTTTCCCTTACTTTGTAATAGATTTTTTTTTTCTTTTTCCTTTTTTTCTTTCACCCGAGACTCAGGACAGTTTTCCCACTGTTGCATCACTCAGTGTGTGACAGGATAAGGGGATATTAGTTTCAGGACAGTGCTTTGTGAGGTGTTTTTTTTAATGGAAAGGAATTTATGATGTGTATCCTGTCATATCTATTTAAATAATTCCTAAAAGACTAGTAGAATTTGACCTTTGCTGCCAGTAATTATCATTGTCCTTGAAATTAACATAATAACTCTCTATTTGCATTTTTTAAATTGATTATAATTGTAATTTATAAAGACTCAGTTGACAGTCTTTGCACCCACGAGCATCAGTGAGAATTTCCTGAAAATAAAATTTGCAGAATAAAGCCTTCTTAAAATTATTTTTATACAAAAAGATAATTGAGCTTGTTCGTTATCCAGACTACGAGGGCATACATCTTATGGGCTTACAACCATTTGATTCTTTTTATAGACTCAGTTATGGTTCTCTTAAATATAGTGCTAGATTTTTTTTCTTGCAGTGCATTTTAATGATATCTGCTTTCCAATATACAAACTGTGCTTTGAAATATAAATGAGTTATGAACAAAGAAGTATCAGTAGATGTACTGTGTATGCTAAGGCAAGCCGTTAACATGGATGCCTGTAAACAGATATGCCCACTTCTAGGAACATTTTCAATGGACATTTTACAGAGATGGCTAATTTATTTGTATTTTTGTGCAACAATTAGGAGGGAATTACGATAGTTCTTTCGACGCGGAGAAGGGAGTGGGCACTATTGTCATTGCAAAGCCCTTGGATGCAGAGCAGAGGTCAATATATAATATGACTGTGGAGGTCACCGATGGAACAAACATTGCCACGACTCAGGTAGAATATCACATTCCTTTCTTGGCAAGTTTTTAATTTGTTAGTGGAATGTATATGCTATAAAAGTTAATAATTTTGCCATTCAAATAAAACCTCATCCTTTGAGACTACTGTTAACTGAAGGGATATTTTTCAGAGCCTTTCCATCTGGTTGTAAAGAATCGTTTGTTGAATGTTTCAAAGCAGTATTTCTCCTTTTGTCCTCTTCATGCTCACACGAAAGTAATTCGCCTTCCTCCAGCTGAGGGAGTCCCTATCACAGGCGGTGAAGCTTAGATTTTGACAATTGTGTCACCCCATAATGGTCCAAAATACAATAGCGCTTCTGTGGTGTTGGGGAATATTGCTATTGATCGTATTAAATGGAGTTTATACCTCTCATCTTTCCAAGACCCAAATGTAGGACACAGGATCAATTATTCAGAGAAGAAATTGTTCAGAAGGGAAACTTAAAATTCAAAGGTTCTCTCCTTTAGTGTCACTGCCTATGATTACATTGTCTTCTGGGGAACAGCCCCAGTGAACCCTTTAAAACTAGCCTTGCTTATCAGGGTCAGTGCCTTTCAGCAATTAAAAAGTCAGATCAGATTAACATGAAGGGTTGGGATAATGCTGGCTTTGACACATCCTTGTTGGAGAGACCCTGACACAGAGCCTGGGTATCTCTTCAGTTGGAACCAGTCTGAAGTTGGGATGTGGTCAGGGTCATGGCACTGGGACAGGGACTCTGCAGTCCAAGTGGCACCAGAGAGTCAGGCTCCCAAAGAGCAAATTCCTTCAATGCAAGGTGGAGTTGTGGGGTATAGATTACCTAGAGCCTGAAATCCTACAGCTGAATTATTGCCCAAGTGTAAAGTGTGCCTATAGCCTGAATATTATTTGACACATAGGGAAAAATGCCTACTGGTAGAGGACACCTTTGTGAAGTCTCAAATCCCAGGTTAAATGTGTTTTATAGAGGAAATGAAAAATATAGGTTTGTGTTGTTACTTCCTTCTTTATAATGCCGAAGAAAGGCCTGAACATTTTTTATATTTACATACATGCATGCACACGCAGATGCTTGTGTTTTACCTTGCCTTTTTGCTCAAATGGTTCAGAAGTAAAACTGTATTCACTGAGTTGCTACACTGAGTGCTTTCTCCATCTGAATTCCTGTTTATAACCAGCCCTAAAATCTCTAAGGGTCCATATCTGATAATTTCTTCTGATAATCCACTCTTTATAAGAAAACATCAGTTGATAGTAAGTTAGGTGGCAGGAAATCTGCTATTTTCCCTGTTAGTTTCAGTAATTAATTGCATCTCTGCTAAAAACATCCCTTGTTTTTCACTTGATTATATCTGGCTTGTAGTCCCTGTTATGCCTTTCTCTGCTCAACTAAAGAGCTCTTTTGCACCCAGTATTTTCTCCCCAGGAAGGCACTTACTCAGAATAGTCAAATCACCTCCCAGTCTTCTGCTAGACAAGCAAAGGAGAACAACTGACCACTTTACGTTCCCTTTCCATAAGGCATTTTCTTCAGCCCTTGAGTAGTTTTTTGTTTTGCTTTTTTTTTAATCTTGGCAACAGTCTCAGTTCACGTTTCAGAAACGTGGTGTTGAATCCCTAACACAAAACTCTTTTTCTTGTAAATATTTCAGCCAAACAACTATTAAAAAAGCACAGGGAATTTCAAACATTCTGGGTACAAGTAATTTCTCTTCTCATGGATGTTATATTTATTGGTTTTGTTGCTTATGATTAGATAAAGTGACCCCTATGACAGTCCTCAAAACTTATTTTGATGAAAACCCTACATTTTTAATTAAAACATATGGTAAAAACATATTTCAGTAAAGCTGTTGCATTCTAAAAGAATCTTGAACATTCTTTGTAACAGTGATGTGGCCTATTTAAAAATGTGGGATAGTCATTTAAGATTGCAATAGTATAGCATTAGATAATCATCGGTAGGTACAGGCCCTTCTTTCCTCCACCTCCTTCTCTCCATGTGGATACTGTGTAAGTATTTAATTGTGGCTCAGACAACATCTGAGAACGTGTTTCTTTTGGTTTTCACAACAGAGATTTCAAAAGCGATCATTATCTCAAAGCTACCAGGATCATGGCCTGACTAATTATCTCTCTCTTTCACAAAAATTTCATACTATATTTTCAACCATACTTTGGAGCCTTTGGTGACCTTGTTCATCTTTATTTCCTTTCAGATCAATAATAAAAAATAAAATTAAAAAAAAAATCATACCTCACAAACTGAGGGTTGGACTAGACAACATTTAAAGGCCCCTTCCAACCTGAACCCTTCTATGATTCTATGATAGGTTGAGTAAAATAGATCATAGAATCATAGAATCATCAAGGTTGGAAGAGACCTTCAAGATCATCCATTCCAAATGCCTACCTACATCACTACTAAACCATATCACCCAGCACCACATCCAGATACATCTTGAAGACCTCCAGGGATGGTGGCTCTACCCCCGCCCTGGGCAACCTATTCCAATACCCAATCACCCTGACAGTGAAGAAATTTTTCCTACTGTCCAATCTGAATCTCCCCTGCTGCAATTTAAAGCCATTTCCTCTCGTCCTTTCACTGTGAGTACACTAGAAGAGAGTGACCCCCTGCCTCACTCCAACCTCCTTTCAGGGAGTTGTAGAGAGCGACGAGGTCCCCCCTGAGCCTCCTCCAGACTGAACAACCCTCAGTCATTCCCCAGAANCCCAGAAGACATGTTTTCCAGTCCCTTCACCAACTTTGTTGCCCTACTTTGGACACGCTCCAGCACCTCGATGTCTTTTTTGAAGTGAGGGGCCCAAAACTGAACCCAGCACTCGAGGTGCAGCCTCACCAGTGCTGAGTACAGCAGGACAATCACTGCCCTATTCCTGCTGGCCACACTGTTCTTGATGCAGGCCAAGATGTGGTTGGCCTTCTTGGCTGCCTGGGCACACTGCTGGCTCATATCCAGCCTGCTTTCAGCCAGCACCCCTATAGAAAGAATCAAATGAAAGACTCTAGAAAGAGTCAGGGACTAGAGCACAGGTCTTATGAGGAGCAGCTGAGGGAACTGGGGTTGTTTAGTCTGGAGAAAAGGAGGCTGAAAGGAGACTTTATCACTCCCAACAACTACCTGAAAGGAGGTTGTAGCAAAGTGGGTGATGGTCTCTTTTCCCAAGTAACAAGCAATAGAACAAGAGGAAATCACAGAATCACAGAATCACATAATTCTAGGGTTGGAAGGGACCTCGAAGGATCATCTAGTCCAACCCCCCTGTTGAAATAGCCTCAAGTTGTGCCAAGGGAGGTTTAGATTGGATATTAGGAGAAGTGTCTTTACTGAAAAGGTTGTCAGGCACTGGCACAGGCTGCCCAGGGAAGTGGTGGAGTCACCGTCCCTGGAGGTATTTAAAAGACATGTAGATGTGGTGCTTAGGGACATGGTTTAGTGGTGGACTTGGCAGTGCTGAGTTAACGGTTGGACTTGATGATCTTTTCCAACTTAATTGATTCTATGATTCTAAAAAATCATCTGCTGATGGCTCTCAGAGGCCTTGTTTTGAGTTTTGATAAATGTCATTGTAAGTATTTTTTCTCATATACATAGTACCACCTGTATTTTTAACTATAGCTGCAACAAGATATGGGAGAAGCAGAAATGAGGGGAAGGCATATGTATAAATCCATCCACTTGTATAACAATAAAATAATATAAAGCCCTCCCAAAGTGCTGTGGTTTATTATGAAACAGCTGATCATTGCTGTGCCAAATGGAACAGTCTTGCTTTTTATTCCACCCCACCTGTTTCCCTTTATCT
This sequence comes from Aegotheles bennettii, assembly GCA_013398125.1. Taxonomy (NCBI): domain Eukaryota; kingdom Metazoa; phylum Chordata; class Aves; order Caprimulgiformes; family Aegothelidae; genus Aegotheles; species Aegotheles bennettii. The sequence continues at coordinate 112,303 of VZRW01011426.1, read as the reverse complement.
CTTCCTGGCCTTTTGTCTATTACACAGTTGGAGGTGGTAAAATAACAGCGTAAAAATGCCAAAGATTTTTGCTTCGGTAACATGATGCTGGCACAGACTTGCAGAAGTTTCATCATCAATGTTCCTGCATGCCTTAAACTCTGATAAACTGTTTGCTTCCTTCATACCTTACTGCACACATGATTCACTGCTGTATCATCAGAGGAAGAAAATTATTTTGATTTAAAAGTTACATCTGTTTTATTAACGGTTCATTGTTGTGAAAAAACATGAAAAGAACATAAGGAATATTTAATTAAAAAACAAAAAAACTTCCTTTTTCACTGCCAACCTATCTGCTATGGGCATGATCAGTATTGCAAAAAGGAATACAATCTTCTAAGTGAGAAGCAAAGCTCCAGGGCTTGCTGAGCCACTGCCACTCACGGTGCTGCCCGTGCAGCTGAGCCCCAGCCACCCCGCCAGCATGGCCGTGATTGGGAGGGGTGGAGGGGGCAAAGATGAAGAAATGTTGATTCGCTTGATTTATATATTTGGAGTGTGGATATAAAGCTTCTGTCATGTTGATTAACTTCTAGGAAGGCTAAGTCAGGAGACATAGCCAGGGAGAGCTTTTAGTTTTTTCCCTTAGCTAAATTCATCATTGCTCAAGGCCACACGGTAATTTATAAAGGCTGAAGGCGTACGTTGGCTCTAAATCCCCGCGAAACGCGATTCCTGCAGCTGCCAGGCGAGCTGTTGGCCTTGGGGACAAGATGGGGCTTCTGCATCCAACATGCTGAAAAGAGCCAGGACAGCAGCTTCGCTCAGAGACTCTGCTCCTCACTGCTGCCACCACCTCCCTTTGGGCTGGGAAAGGGTCTTTTGCCCTCTCTTGAGCAGAGAGAGGAACCTCCAAGCAAAAAGTCAGTGTAATGGCATCTAAATGCCCACTCCTGCCACAGTTTTGACTAACTTTGTCTGTATAACGTTAAAGGTCCTCTTGGTTATGTCACGTGTATCCCAAAGCCTCCTTTTTCTTACTGAACAACTCAGATCCTTTACATCCAAGCATAACATGGAATAGCATTTATTTATTTATTTGTAATGCCTATTGTGACTTTTTCTAAAATACCCACAAAAGTACAGTACAGTGGGGAACATTCATCTAAGTGATGATAATTTTTCACTTTTATTGGGAATATTGTACTAATGGATAATTATGGGTTTTTAAGAACAGACTCCTGGAGTCATGATATTATATCAAAAAGACAGGTTTATCTCTTGCTCTTTTTTTTGCCTCCTCCTTGTTTCTCATCACCCTAACCACTATAAAAAAAGATGCTTATAGCATGAAGGCTGATGCTTCCAAGCTATGAGGCAAAAAGTGCCTCAGTTTCACTTACTGCAAAACCACCTCACTATTTCCCAGTAGAGTGGACACTTAGAGAAGAACATGCAGTTCCCTCTGATAAGTTTGGGTAGATAAATACATGGTCACTTATAACACCTTCAGCTGGAGCCAACCAGGCTGGAAGAGCAGATAGGAGTCACTGCTCATTGCCCATTTTTGTGTCTCCTTGAAGAAGGCTGTGGACTTTTACTTACTCTTCTGCTCAGGGTCAACATTTACCTGTGAGTTTCAGGATACCAAACTTGGTCTCACCCTTCAGAGAACACCTTTTCTTTATGAAAATGTTTCTTATCAAAGTGGATCTGATCAATCACCCTGAGCAAAGAGGGCTCTTTTAACTGAAAAGCTCTTTTTAGAAGACAATGGCCAAAATGTAAATAAGACTTCAGAGTCTGCCAGAAGAGGTTCTGGGCTGTGGATTCTTCTAGGACAGACAAGAAGATGTGGTGTTTCAAGCAAATTTTTCACTGTTGCTCAGTTGAACATTTCCTCCAAATTAGAACCAACCCAATCCTTGATTATTTTTCTGTCTATCCATCAATCTCAGTGCTGCCTTTCATGTGAAACAAAGACCTTTTCCCCCATTTTAATATAACTCAAGGAGCAGGGTAAAGTATGAAATAACCGACCACACAGGTCAATAGGGAAACTGCATTTTTATGTTAAGGTTGAGGTTTGGGAGAGAGAAGAACTTGTCAGGAAGTAGCAAATAAAACTGTGTGGTAACACTATTGAAAGCAAAATAAATTCAAAATAGGTTTTCAAAACCCATGTAAAAGCGTAACCTGAGTTTAAGCAATTCAGGCCCGTAATAGGTTGTACTACAACACTATGCCCAGACCAAGCAATTAGCCAAGCAGATTCTTCCAGCTTCAAACATCTCTAAAGCAGCTCCTGGCATTTATCCAGTTTTCACTCAAATACGTTTGTGCCTAAACCAAAGGTATTTGTGATGGGCAACATTAAAAACAGCTTTGGAGAGACTTCCTGCATTAGGTTTTGCCCTGCTTTGATTTGATTGTGTTTCTCTAGGCCTTTCACTTACCATTTTGAATACAAAGTCTTTGCTAATGCTCTGAGTGTTACTTTGCCTAATTTGTAAGCTTGGAGGCCCGTGAATCCTTTATTTGAAACTTGCTTTAACTGTGGGAAATAGGAAGTGAGCAGGGAGAAGCAAATCTTTTATAGCAAGGCGCTTGTTCGGACTATAAATTAGGCTCTGCACAATGGAAGCAGAAGGAGGCAAGCCTGCCTTTCTGGAGCCCACGACGTGCTGGAAGAGATATAAGCTTTCAAGGATAACTGAGCAGAGACTGCTTTGCTGTCTGTTTACTTTATGAGCGTGGAAAAAAGACTTGCAGCTAATGTTTGTCTATGAAAAGTGGTTTAGTCAGTAACCTTGCACAGTCCTCAGCAAAGAGGAATCCCTACTTAGCAGCAAACAAATAGTAAACATTTCCATTCATCACCTTTCAGAGATGTGTTGGGAAACACTTAAATCCTGTCTTTGATTTTACACAATGAGTATTGTCCCAGCTTAATACCTCAGGCACCTACACAGTAATGAAGGATATTTATGCAACACAGCTCATTCTTGCCATATCTTCCATCTGGAAATAAATAGGAAGAAAGTATTAAATTACACATACACTGTGAGTCTTTCAGTCGCTTCAGTAGGATAACACTTGATTTTGAGTGAAAGACATACTACAGGCTGGCGAAAGCTTAAGGCTTTATGAAGCAGAGTGCTGACCCTTTTGAAGTCAGTGGGCAATTTGCCAGTAGTACCAAGATTTTATGCCTAAATTTGGCAGCCGTTAAATGAATTTGAGTAACTTTCCACATATTAATGATCTGGTGGAATTCAGCTTACTCAGCTTCACATATGTTTGTAGGATCAGGTTTTCCATGAGCCTGGTGTTCGTGTCAATGTAACATTTATCCATTATTAAAGAAAGAGATTGCCCCCTCTTTTTAAGTAACATCTTATTAGAAGTCATTCTGCTGGTACAAGAAATCTTCTGCATAGAAAGGTGGAACTTTAAAGTGACCTAATAAGAGGGGGGATGGCTCATAAATAAACATAAGGATGCAGCTCTGAACTTCTTCCCCAGCTTAGCCACTGCATTTCTTGTGTGGCTTTGGTAAGTCGTTTACCTTTCTGTCAAGCAGTGTTTTCCTGTGCAAAGGGTGGTGATAATAACCAGTCACTCGCTCTTCCAAAGTGTTGTAAGGACAGCAGGACTAATATCTATTTAAAATGTCACTTAACATCCTTTTTATTTTACCTGATTTTGTTTCAAGAACATAGAGGAGTTCCATTTTCTCCTTTCCCATCACTTGTGGGTTTAACAGAGCTCTGAATAATCAGTATTCCCATATATAATCTAACTTCCTTTTGTTGCAAGGAAAATTCACCCCCCTCTAGTAAAGGAGAGACTGTGAGGTTAAAATTACAGTTGACTCATGGGGATTTTGAGGGACAGCTGACAAAAAATTAGAATTACTCTTAACTGCTTTAATAGTTGTGAATCAATAATGACCTCTTTCTTCATTAGGATCTCTAACCCACCACCTTCCATCTCCAGATGGAAATGGCTGTTGAAATGCAGAGTGTGTAATAAATTATGTGTATTTCAATGTGGATCACTTGACAAATCTTTAAAATACTGTCATCTCTGGGGAGGAAAATGCCTGCCACTTAAACAGGCACTTGATCAGTTTTACAGTAGATATGAAGTGAAAGGAAAAAACATTCTTTTCTGAAAACTAAGAGAATCCATTTTAAATGTATAGTTCCCCATAAGTTTCATGACAGTGAATGAGGACCTCAATTTTTTTATCTTTTCCCCTCTCCATGCCTCCCACTCCCCAAGCACCATAATAGTCCATATATGTGTGTCAGGGCATTAGCTTATACCTTTTTCAGCAAGAAGAAATGCTTTGTGAATCCATGCTGTATTTTCCATAGTCTCATGACTTACCCTCTAATGCTGATCCAGTCCCACCCTGTTTAGTTTATGCAGTCAAGTGAAGGCATAAATCATGGAGCTGTGGCTTGCACAGTCATGGAGCAAGCTTTGTGGTGGATAAAGCTTTATACTCTCCTCTGCTTTCCCAATTTGCCAGTGATCCCAAAATGCATTAGATACAATGGGAAGTAAACCCCAGTGCTGGGGTGATAACACACCACACAAACAAAACAGCATGTCACCTCTGTAGCAGTACCTTAAAGAGACATAGTTCTGTACCTTTTTTTTTTCTTACTGAATAGCTTGAGCTTAAACACAACAATGTTAAAAAAAAAATTCACACGTATGATCCTGTCCACCACGTGGCAGCTTACTTTTTCAAGGTAAACAGTGATGTACTAGCATCAGCAGAAAGAAACACTCTTGGTATTTTCAATCAAATCCATCTAAAAAGGTATATGACAAAGTTAGGCCACTAATTAGAAGTAAAATGAAATGTGTTTTCTTGCTGTCTTTGTTAACTATGCAGCAGTAAAATAATCCGGCCGTGTTACAGTGCTGCCTGGCAAGGATTGTGGGTATCAAAACTGTACGAGAAGATGTCTTTAAGTGTTAAACACTGGTAATCAGGTTATCCTCAACTCAGATTGCTTCAGTGTCTCTTCCTTACACTAGCAAAAGTGGTTCAGCACTGACTCTGTGTCCTATCAGAGTAGAGTTGAAGTCTTTCATTTTTTCCTCAGGCTTTCTTTCATATGTCACAGCTCATTTCTTCACATATTTTTAGATGTGGGCTTGGCTTGGTTTTTTCCTCAGTCGGGTCAGAAACACATCTTGAACAAAAATATAGAAAGCTAAATAACTCTTCATCATTATTATAGGCCTAGCAATGTATATTTCTTCCCAAATTTATTGCTATCTGTACAAGACTGAAGCATAATTTAATATAGGCTTCACCCTGCTTCACTCAGATGTACCATAATCTGGTGAAAATTAAATCATATGGAATGCAGAATTGAAGTCCTATGCCATTTAACTTACAGAGCATTTTATTTCAGCTGTCTTTTAACCGGATCTCACACTAGTTCATTACAACTACTGCTTTCAATTGCTCATGTTCTTTCTGGTAATGTGTTCTCTAAACCCTTCCAAATATCATGGAAATCTAAAGTTTCATTTCTGTTTGGGCAACATCTGTTTGTGCAATGTTGCAGTACAACATATAACTGTATTTTTCTGCTAAGAAAGTATAAGTAAACAGGGCTTGATCAAGCAAAGTAATAGTGAGTTTGCTTAAAGAGCCAGCTACTTTTCAGAACAACAAATTAAATATAATGAGTGATGGATTAAGTCTCCTAGTCTTAGGAAAGAGTCCTGTGTGTGGCCTTTCCCATGTCGTTCATCAAACTATTTCTTCTTTAAAGCCTTTGAATAAAAAGATTGTTCCATTTCATTCACTGCAAAGTTAGGTGTGTGCTGTCACAGGCATATTCTGCAAAAGATAATTTTTGTTTCCAGTACTGATAAAGAGGCAACTCTTTGCGTTGCCTCTTTCAGTAATAGGTAGTTTGTCAAGGGTTTTGCTGCCACACTGCCCAAAGTAATCTATAGCATACAAAGCCTGGAAAGCAAGGGAGTGACTCCTCCAGTGGTGAAAAACAAAACCTCCTCGGAGCCACACACCTAACATTGCACAGTCATGTAACTGTTGAAAGGCAGAGCTTGGAAAATAGTGATTCTTATTAGTTACAGGGACAGCTTGTAATATATTGAAGTGAGTGTGATAGGCAGCAACAGCAGCATCCTGGCTGCCTTCCCCTTCTCCAAGTTTCTTTAGGGGTCAATACCAAGGTTCTAAAAACAGACTGGAAGCGAAGGGCGCAGAGTTCATTCACATTTTCAGCAGCAGTCCTACCATTCATAAACTGCAACAGAAGGGAGGCAAATGTTTGAGGGGAAAGTGAATTAGTTGGCAATAAAGACAATCATCAATGGCAAAGGTACATATTGATCCGTGGGGGGTGGACTTGCATGGTCATGAATGAGGTCATGTCACCTGTTCTCACCTCACAAAGTGTCACTGTTCCTGACACAGCCCAAGATGTAACGGCAACTTGAAGTCTCCTCTGCTGTCACGATTTGACATTGCTAGTACTTCCCAACACAATATATTAGGCAGAAAACAACATAGAATTTAGCTGAATCTTGATTGCATAAAAATCATATTTAAGTAACATGAAAAGGCTTCTTTTATAGCCTTATTAATAGTGAAGGGAAAATGAAATGCCATAGTAGTTCCAGAAGTCGCTTGTAACTAGCACAGTTACAAGGGAATACAAAACCTTTCCTATAGCAATTGTAGGAATATTTTCCAATCTACAGATACTGCAAATGGGCTTCTTTGTCAGGCTCTGAACAGGTCTTACAGTTAGGGACATTTTGTCTCCAAAGTCATATCCTTACTATTTCTCTTGATCTGAACAGTTAAGCATTTAATATTAAATGATTTTTCTCAGCCCACCATACAGCAGCATTGCACCATCAGCCATCTAAAGTAAATTACATTTCTCAAGGTGCCTATTCGGTGATCTTCCTAGATTTCAATAACTTCAAATGTTTTTCTTTTATTAACTATAGGTTCTTATCAAAGTGTTGGATAACAATGATAACGGCCCAGAATTCTCTCAGCCAAGTTACGATGTCACCATTTCAGAGGACACCCTTCCTGATACTGAAATTCTGCAAATTGAAGCTATAGACAGAGATGAAAAACATAAGTTGAGCTACACTATTCACAGCAGCATCGATACAGTCAGTGTGAGAAAATTCAGAATTGATCCCAGCACTGGGGTGCTCTATACTGCTGAGAGATTAGACCACGAAGCTCAAGATAAGCACATCCTTAATGTCATGGTAAGAATGCAATATTCATTTGGCTCAGGACACAATCACTGCTGCTTCAGGTGCATAAGTGCCTTAGTCTTTGCATGAACAAAGGACTCTTAGTGCAGTAAGTAGTCATTAATTTCATCTTGCCTTCCCTCCTGTGTATTTATTTTACATTTTTTATTTGGGCTTTTTGGGAAACTTACTGTGAATTCATCATATGGAATATAGTATGATTTGCTATCTCAAGGGAGAGCAGGCAGGAAATTATTTAATCTCTGGCATCTGGTGCTCTCACTCAAGGTAATCTTCAGAGTTTCTGAAGTGAGGCTGAAAGTTATTTGAGAAGTTATTCACAGGGAGATAACTGCTTTCTTGCCATAGAGAATACTTCAGCCTCTCTAAATATAAGCCTCTACTTTTATGGACTTATTTCAGTACATAAGCTGTAAAAAAGCTTTCAGATACATTTCCAAATGTTTGACTATGCAGAAAAAAAACTTAATTCCCATTTTTCACTCTGTGTGTGTAAATTACAAAACATAAGTCTGTTTTCAATTGAAAGGTGTCTACTATGGACTGCAGGTTAATAAAAAAATATAGTTTAAACATTGTAGTCCGCTGTTTACTTTAAGCACTTAAGACTCCTGCAAAAGAGATCTTGGAAGGAACAGCTTATGACTTGTTGGGTATGGGGCCATATCTGGGCAGGGAAGCCTGGGAACCAGAGAGCTGCTGTGAGATCCAGTGAGCAGAAGCGGTGTGGGGTCTCAGCTCACAGTGTGACAGGCTGCAAGTCTTTGCCAAGCAGGCTAAGAAATAAATATAAACAGAAGCACAAAGAGACATGGCTGATAAAAGTAGTTTCCCAGTGCTTGTGTTTGATCTCCACCTGATACAGTAAGGGTTTTGTTCTACTTACAGAGAATCACACTTTTGGAGATCATGTTGGCAGGATTATCAGTGTAGCAATGTTGAGATTTATTTAATACAAGGTTAAGAGTGGTGCAATAAGTGATAACTGTGTGGGGTGTGCTCAGCACTTAAGGTAATTCCTACTGTTTACTATTGGTATTGTCATCTTCAAAAAGGTATGAACATACATGATGTCCATTGGCAGCTACAAGCTCTAAACTGACACATGACTTATCATAGTGGGTAAAATTGTAAAAAAACAATGGGCAAAGTATGCTTACATCTATGCTATAAAGCAGGGATTGGCAGGGCAAAGGTATGACCATTTAGCATGTAATAAAAAGAAAGTATTTCTTGCAAACCTAAAACTAGATTTAAGATGTCATGTGGTTACCACTTTAAAAATTCATGTCATGATGATTAGATGCAATGCATTTTTTCACAACTGGAAAAAAAAAATGTCTCTAAATTCTTCCTGTTTCTTTACTTTGGCTATGTACCATCTCATGTGTGAATGTATTTTAAACTGTTCTTTGGGACAAATGAATTTTTTTATTACTTTGTATTAAGTGGAACTGGAAGTATTTATTAGCACTCAGATGACTAATATTTATGAAGTTTCAGTAGATGGATATCAAAATGTGTATTATGCACTTGTTCTATAGGTCCGAGATCAAGAATTCCCTTATAGAAGAAACCTGGCCAGAGTCATCATAAATGTGGAAGACTCCAATGACCACAGTCCATACTTCACCAGCCCCTTGTACGAAGCCTCAGTGTTTGAATCAGCAGCAGTTGGATCAGCAGTCTTGCAGGTCACAGCTCTGGACAAAGATAAAGGAGAAAATGCAGAGCTTATCTACACTGTTGAAGCAGGTTAGGGCAGAGGCTGAAAATGTAACATCATGATTCATGCCACACACAAAACAGTGCTGTGATGGTGGTCCATCTTGACACACAAGTCAGCTTCTTTGACAATATCTGCCTGCAGTATTGGGCAAAGAAGACACCTTCTTGTTGGCTGTTTCTTATTTTGAAGCTATGATACCCAAAACCTGTCAGAACAGAACCTCATTCACATTCATTAGATGGCTACAGAGCCTTTTACCTCTAAGTCATGGGTTCAAAACCATCACAGAAGATAGTTACTGAAAGCTACAGCCAGTGACTTGTTTTCGGGTTGCTGGCTTCAGTCTAGTGAACAGTGGATCCTCTGTAAACAAATGCCATCACAGCTGGTACGTCCTGGCATCTTTGCCAATATTCAGAGGAGCATGGAGACTAACACGAGGGCTATGCTAAAAACTTCTGCCGGAAGAGCCATAGCAGTTTAGTGGCACAAGGTCTCTTGAAACTAAGGGAGGGCATGGTGATATCAGATTAAAATTGCTTTTGCTGTGAAGATGTGGGTATTTATATTCACTGCATCATCTGTGCCACCAAAAGCATTCCTCTGCTCATGTAACAGCATGGTCATGGGAAATTTGCATTATCTCTGCCACACATGCAAGTGAACGTAACTTTCTTTGGTTCATAGGGACCTGAAATTAAGAATTATCTGAGACAAGTCATTAACATAAGTACAAGAAGGGTGCCTGGAAAAAGAGAGAAGGAGGTAGAAATTTGTAACCTTTAGATTTTTTAACGTTTCATTTCTACTTCTTTTTTTTTTTACTAATATTAATCTTTGCATTGTAATAATGGCAAAACTTGAAACCTATATTGCCCTAAAAAGAAGTCTCATATACTCAATATTGTCCCCATATTAATCAAATCACAAGCCTTTCCCAGCATTAGGCTCTGATCCTACAGTATCATTATTTATGCCTGTAGTAGGATGGCTTACATCATTAGGGTATCTTACATTAATTAGGAACAGGCTAAATGAAAAAAAAAAAAAAATAAGTAATGGTGTAAGAGTATCTACACCATCTCATATTGATTTTACTTCAGATAGTTCAAGCTCACACCTTGAATGAAGCTGATGAAACCTGAAGCATAGAGAAGAACCAAGGAACTTTTTTCTGTCAATGCCTTGCATGCTCTGTGGAATTACAGTCCCTTAAGCAAACCAGGAGGTGAAGTATTTTGCAGCTGAAAGTGCTGAACTTAGACCCTTGTCATCCTGCAAAGATCTTAGCACTCCAAAACAAATACTTCCTTTATGCACTGCATTTGGTCTTACCAGTTATTTCTCACTATTCTCCAGTGGCCTTTAACTTAGACCAGAGAAAATTTACACGTGCCCATACAGGACAACACCACCTTATATAATGAACTCAGAGGAGTTCCAGTCCCCACTGTACAAAAAAAAAAGATGTGGACAGGCAGAGAAGGGCCACAAAGATGATCAAAGGAGTAGGAAGCCTGTTGCATGAGAAAAGGCTGAGAGAACTGGGTTTGTTCAGCTTTGAGAAAAAAAAAAGGCTTGAGGGACACTACATCAGCATATTCCAGTATTTAAAGGGTGGCTACAGAGAAGATGGAGACTTCCTTTTTTACAAGGAACCACATGGAAACACAAGGGGTAATGGGTACAATCCTGGGAGATTCTGGTTGGACACGAGGAAAATTTTTCACATTGAGTCATTGGAATAATCTCCCCAGGAAGTGGTGGAATCCCCCAATATTGGACACTTTTAAGATTCATCTGGATAGGGTGCTGGGCCATCTTGTCTAGACCGTGCTTTTACCAAGAAAGGTTGGACCAGATGATCGTCGAGGTCCCCTTCAACCTGGTGTTCTATGATTCTGTGATTAAGACCAGGTCAGGTACCTGGGGCGATGTTTTTCAAGACTGTTCCCAGCTTTTTCTTGATGCCTTATTACAATTATTGGCTCCAATCCAACCACCTATAGGTGCCACCCCACTGTAAAGAGCAACCTGCTATGCCAGGATTATGGCTCCCATACACAGACAATAAATAATACATGATGAAGACAGAAAAATACAGTGATTAGGAAGGATGTTTTAGCTATTAGATGGTCCTTTTTTCAGTCTGCATGTTCTTCTCTTTTCTAGAGGCTCTCACTTCCATTACAGCCTGTTTCTGTTTCATCATGAGCTCTTCCTGCAGTGTCAGACTTCAAACTTCCATTTACTAGAAGCTCTGCACCCACCCCCCCCGTTTCACTATCCACAGATATTCCAATCCCAGATGCATCAAGTCAGTCTTCTGCTGCTGTAGTTATGTTCCATAAAATCTGTGCCATTGAGGATACTAATTTTAACTGCAGCATTCAGATTGTACACAGCCCTTTCATTCAGGGGAATTATTTACATCACCTTACATGTGAAGAGAACAATTGGTAAAGAAAGTAGCTTTTGTGTAATTTCTGAGAAATTTCTATAGAAGAAGAACCAGCTCTGTCCTCACATGAGGCAGTCAGTGGCTAAAAATTATTTGCATCAGCAAGCACTGACAAAATAACTGCAGAAGCATTTGTAGTGCCTGCAAATCTGACAGATATGGTGAAGTTTATGAGAATTTGTAGCTCAGGCAGAATCTCAGCTCCTCTGTGAATAGCACAATTTTTGTTTTAGCTAGTAGAGTAAACTACTGATCTGAAAGGATGGATATAAATAGAAAGCCACTACCAGTATCGAACTACATACACTATAGAGTATCTTAAAGTAGCCTCCAAGCCCCAGAATTTACAACAGATAGACAATCACATCTTAAAAATAGTTTACATTAACTCATTTCATTTAGGATTCCATGTATTTGGTATTCCAGCTACAATTTTGACATTTACTGATCTGTGCACAGCACCTTGTAACAATCACCATTACAAGAAGATCTGTTTATCACCAGGTACCTGAGACATATTTCTCTCCAGGTCGTGGGTGGATGCTTGACTGTAGATCGGAAGAGTGTAAATTACAATAGCAGGAACATGTTATAATGCTTGGAATTCCTGTAACTCAGTACATGCTGTTTGTATTTGGAATCAAATTCAGAAAAAGCGACTGTATTATTATACATGCCATACACATGCACAGAGCATCCTATACTTCAAGCAGCCACTCAAGGAACCAGCAAAATACAGATTGCCTAATAAAGGGGATCTTTGATTACAGGGAAGGGATACATATCAAAAGTTTTGAATCTGTCTTGCTAAAGAGGAGGTTGGCAAAAAGACTAAAAAGAAAAAAAGACCCCAAACAAGGTCCTTGATCCAAACTCACTGTTTTCACCTTTTTGCAGTCAGCGATATTGCTGCTTTCATGTTATAACAGACATTTCATGACATTTGCTGCTAAATCTCATTCATCTAGATCCATCCTCCTCAGAGATCGTATGATAAACCTTTGTGCCACAAGATACTTGAATCTATTTTCTATGCTATTTGTTCTGTTTTATTTTTCTAAATGCCACTTTAACCTTTTTATTTTCAATTCTTTGAGCCTTGAACTAATCTTCTCTACAGTTGCTTAATATCCCCTTCAATTAAGAGCCTGAGTTGTTATCCATTTGTCATGTAATTGGCTTGTTAGCCTCTGATCTAGTTTCTTTGCCTTGGGTGTACATGTATTTGACTAATTCCCATAATTTATGGATGCTTTTTCCAACTTCAGTAGGAGTAATGTGCATGCAGCACTTGCTCAGGTACGAATATTCAGAATCAAGATACAGATAGCAGTACCTGAAGGTTTCTGAATGTTTGAACACCTATACCATCTACTGAGATGTCTGATTTTCAGAAAGGAAGGCTGGAAGGCCTTTATTTTATTATTTTATGTTGTTTTGGGTTTGTTTTTTCAATAGCTGCCTTTAACAAATTGCAGCTAATTGCTCCTGGTTTAAATTACCATTGAATATTTCATTTCTAATTTGCTTCCAATATTTGTGTTTTAGGAAACACAGGAAACACATTCAAGATTGAACCAGTTTTGGGGATCATTACCCTGCTGAAGGAGCCAGACTTAACCACAATGGGACAGTTCGTTTTGTCAGTCAAAGTGACTGATCAGGGTTCTCCACCACTGTCTGCAACAGCAATTGTGCGTATATCTGTGACGATGGCAGATAACTCCCACCCTAAGTTCACTCTCAAAGAATACCAAGCGGAGATTAATGAAAATGTGGATATTGGTACTTCTGTCATCTCTCTCTCTGCAATCAGTCAGTCCACGTTAATTTATGAGGTTAAAGATGGGAATGTGGATGGAGTCTTCGCTATAAACCCATATTCTGGAGTGATCACCAGTCAAAAAACCCTTGATTATGAACGTGCTTCCTTCTATCAGCTTATTGTACAGGCAACAAATATGGCAGGCATGGCATCAAATGCCACTGTGAACATTCAGATTGTTGATGAAAATGATAACCCACCAGTTTTTCTCTTCTCTCAGTACTCGGGCAGCATAAGCGAAGCTGCTCCTGTAAATAGCATAGTCCGGAGTGCGAATAATAGTCCCCTCGTGATACGTGCCACCGATGCTGACAGCAACCAGAACGCTTTGCTTGTCTACCAGATTGTTGAATCTACTGCAAAAAAGTATTTCACGGTAGATTCCAGCACAGGTGCAATCAGAACAATTGCAAATTTAGATCATGAAACAATAGCCCACTTCCACTTCCACGTGCATGTTAGAGACAGCGGGAATCCTCAGCTTACAGCTGAGAGCCCAGTTGAAGTGACCATTGAAGTAACTGATGTCAATGACAACCCACCAGTCTTCAGCCAGGCTGTATTTGAGACAATCTTGCTTCTGCCCACATATGTTGGTGTTGAGGTTCTCAAAGTAAAAGCTACAGACCCAGATTCAGAAATCCCTCCTGAACTAACATATAGTCTAATTGAAGGTAATATGGACCATTTTTTAATCGATTCAACCACAGGAGTACTCACCATTAAAAACAATAGCCTCTCCAAAGATCATTATATGCTAATTGTAAGAGTATCTGATGGGAAATTTTATAGCACTGCTATGGTGACAATAATGGTAAAAGAAGCCATGGATAGTGGGCTCCATTTCACACAAAATTTTTATTCCACTTCTATCTCAGAAAATAGCACCAATATCACAAAGATTGCTGTGGTGAATGCTGTTGGTAATCGCCTCAATGAGCCTTTGAAATACAGTATATTAAACCCAGGCAACAAATTTAAAATCAAATCCACCTCAGGAGTCATTCAGACAACTGGCATCCCCTTCGATCGCGAGGAGCAAGAGCTGTACGAGTTGGTGGTAGAAGCAAGCCGCGAATTAGATCACCTTCGTGTCGCTCGAGTGGTGGTGAGGGTTTACATTGAGGACATAAATGACAATGCCCCAGTGTTTGTGGGGCTTCCATACTATGCTGCCGTGCAAGTCGATGCTGAGCCTCGCACCCTGATATATCGAGTGACAGCTATTGATAAAGATAAGGGTGAAAATGGTGAGGTGTCATATCTTCTGAAGGAGGACTATGGACATTTTGAAATTGATAGAGTAACTGGCAGTGTCACTTTAAAAGAAGCCTTCAATTCTGATTTATCTAATATAGAGTATTTGGTTGTTGTTCTTGCAAAAGATGGTGGTAACCCGTCACTGTCTGCTTTGGTAGAGCTCCCCATTACTATTGTTAACAAAGCAATGCCTGTATTTGACAAACCCTTCTATACAGCTTCCGTGAATGAAGATGTAGAAATGCACACACCAATTTTAAGCATAAATGCAACCAGTCCAGAAGGCCAGGGTATCATTTATATCATTGTTGATGGAGACCCCTACAACCAGTTTAATATTGACTTTGATACTGGAGTTCTGAGTGTCATCAGCCCACTGGACTATGAAATAAATTCTCTTTTCAAGCTGATGGTGCGAGCCAGTGATGCCCTCACTGGCGCTCGAGCTGAGGTCACTGTGGACTTGATCATTAATGATGTGAATGATAATCCTCCAGTTTTTGATCAGTCAGCTTACAATGCTACTTTGTCTGAAGCATCTTTGATTGGGACTCCTGTGCTGCAGGTTGTTGCTATTGATGCTGACTCTGACTATAACAAGATTGTGCAGTATCAGATAGTCCAGGACACCTTTAACAGCACGGACTATTTCCATATAGACAGCAGCAGTGGCCTAATTCTGACAGCTCGGATGCTGGATCATGAACTCATACAGCAGTGCAGCTTGAAAGTCAGAGCAACCGATAATGGGTTCCCACCACTAAGCAGTGAGGTTCTTGTTAGTATCTCAATAACAGATATGAATGACAACCCTCCGGTTTTTAACCAGTTAATATATGAATCGTATGTAAGTGAACTGGCACCTCGGGGTCATTTTGTGACTTGTGTCCAAGCTTCTGATGCCGACAGCTCTGATTTTGACAGACTGGAGTACAGCATCTTATCAGGAAATGACCGGACCAGTTTTGTTATGGACAGCAAGAGTGGTGTTATCACGCTTTCCAACCATCGGAAACAGAGAATGGAGCCCATGTACAGCCTGAATGTCTCTGTGTCTGACGGGCTGTTCACCAGCACAGCTCAGGTGCACATACACATCCTTGGGGCCAACCTCTACAGCCCTGTGTTTTCACAGAGTGTTTACGTTGCAGAGGTTAGAGAAAATGCTGCTCCTGGAACTAAGGTAATCCATGTGAAGGCAACAGATGGGGATTCAGGTGTATATGGCCAGATAAGCTACTCGATAATAAATGACTTTGCCAAGGACCGATTTTTGATTGATAGCAATGGGCAGATTCTGACAACTGAGAGGTTAGACCGGGAGAGTCCTCTGGAAAGTGATATTGGTATATTTTTGAGAGCCCTTGACGGAGGTGGCAGGACTACGTTTTGCACCGTGAGAGTGATAGTAGTGGACGATAATGACAACGCTCCCCAATTTATGACAGTCGAATACAGAGCAAGTGTCAAAGCAGATGTTGGGAAAGGCTACTTGGTGACCCAAGTGCAAGCAGTAGATCCAGATGATGGAGCCAATTCCAGAATTACCTATTCTCTGTATAGTGAGGCCTCCGTTTCAGTAGCTGATCTGCTTGAAATAGATCCAGATAATGGATGGATGGTCACCAAGGGTAGCTTTAACCAGCTGAAAAACACAGTTCTATCATTCTTTGTCAAGGCAGTTGATGGTGGCATTCCTGTAAAGCATTCCCTCATTCCTGTCTACATCCATGTTTTGCCTCCAGAAATTATTTTTCCTTCCTTTTCTCAACCCCAGTATTCTTTTACAGTATCAGAAGACACCCTTATAGGTAGTACCATTGACATTCTGCATATTTTGCCTCATCAGGGTGCTTTGTACAGCACAGTTAACGGTGAGCTGACTGAAAACAACAAAGATGGGGTTTTCGTTATAGAGCAAGACACAGGGCTCATAAAACTGGATAAGAGACTTGACCATGAGACAAATCCTGCATTTCACTTCAAAGTTGCAGCCACCATTCAATTAGACAAAGTAGACATCGTGTTGACTGTGGATGTAGAGGTTAAGGTATTGGATGTAAATGACAACAAGCCCATGTTCGAAACTGCTAGCTGTGATGCTATAATAATGGAAGGGATGCCCATAGGAACAAAACTTATGCAAGTTAAAGCGGTTGATGCAGACTCAAGTGCAAATGGACAGGTCACATATACACTTGCAGTGGAATCGGAGCTGGAGAAGATCACAGAAGCGTTCACCATTGACAGCAACAGTGGCTGGATCAGCACACTGAAGGATCTGGACCATGAAAAGGATCCTGCTTTCACCTTTGCAGTGGTGGCCTCAGATCTGGGGGAAGCTTTATCCTTGTCATCAACCACCTTGGTCTCAGTTACTGTGACAGATATAAATGATAATGCACCCGTCTTTGAGCATGAGGTGTACAGAGGGTCAGTGAAGGAGAGTGACCCTCCAGGGGAAGTTGTGGCTGTTCTCAGCACTTGGGATGAAGACACATCTGATATCAACCGACAGGTTAGCTACCATATTACAGGTAAGAAACAACTTGCATGGTTTCTTCCCAAAGTCAGCTTTATTGAACAACTCTGCATGTGTCCAGTTTTAGGTGAATGTTTAGCAGCCTGTCAGCTAAATTATCACTGTGAATGAGACAGTTGCATCTCTGTTTGTTCTTTTTCAGTAGGTTTGTTTTGGTTTTTTTTAATTTGGACAGAATTTGCAGCAACTAACAAAGCTGTAAAGAGGGAAAGGGAGTGTGTGTCTGTGTGTCTGTCTGGGTTATTCTCTCTTTAATTTCCAAGATTAATGCTTCATGATCTGCTGCAGTGCAATGTAGCATGACCCATCAACCCATCATAATTGATGTGTCAGCTTGGAAACCATCATGACTTAATGTTTCAACCAAGGGAAGAAGAACATTTTATTCTTAAGGAGAAATTTTTTACATTTCCAAGCAACTAATTTTATTTTTTTTTAATAGCATTCTTCTTTTTGAAATAGGAAAGTGCGGGCAGGAGTGACTTTGAAATACCACTATTTATTGGGGGGGAAAAAAAGGAATTAATTTTACATTGGAAGGAGTGGGGAGTTGCCATTTCTTATCAGCACTGATTCTGGGCAGGGAAATAGTAATCCTCTTAGAAGCACTGGTTAACTGCCATGCTTTGTTATATACAGCATAAGGCAATTTTGATTACATTACTAACATATTTTTCAGTGTGGTAACATTGCTTTTTCCTATTGTGCTATATTTATTATCACTCTTTTCTCCTAGATTCAGACTGGTTTTTGTGTATGTTATGAGTGATGGGATGCTGCAGTTATTTTTCTGCCTACAGCTTGCATTGTCCAATAGATTTTGTTAGGGAATAACTTTGTCATTCCCCTTAACCTTCACAAACAGAGAACTAATATTAATTATATAGTAATAATGAGATTACTGGGCAAATTAACATTTTTTTCACTAGGTAGGATTGGAATTAGATAAGACTGCATGTAAGTAGCAGACTATGGGCAAAAATGACTTAACTAACTGAGTAACAGTTTGCATATTTGGCTCTGGAGGATAAGACTCCTACTTCTTCCTAAGGTATCACATTGGAAATGGCTGTGGGATGGTGTGTAGGGAAGGGTGCCATGTTCCTGTTAGCCATAGATTGTGTTACACATCAGAAGTAGCAGCATTTTCAAAGCAGCCAGAAATTCGTTCTGACAATTTACATGACGGACAGTAATCAGTATAAAGGTTTGCAAAGACTGTGTGTTTATAGTGTGAGGTGTTGTAGGACATTAGAAGTAGAGGCAAAAATAGTCTCGTGGGTAAAGCACAGGATCTGGGGGCTGTGAGCAAGGTGCATTAGCTGCCGGTGCCTCAATTCCCACAGAGCAAAAAGTAAATAAATAGTGCCTCATCCTAGAGATTTTGTGATGTTTTGATGGAGTTTGGGGATCTCAGTATAGAAGGTGCTATAGGAAATGCAAACCGTTCATGCTTGTAACAAAGATACGTTAGTGTACTGTGATCGTCAGTTCAATGTACTTTCTCTTTGTTCTGAAATCTTTCAGTCATCTCCTGTAATGATTATGTTTTTAGTTATATTATAATGTTTTCTTCACATCCCTGTACTGCTAATACAGCAAAAATTGGACTTTTGAATAATAACTGTCACATGTGACTCAAAAATGATCGTTCTGTACCTTAATTTCTATCACAGTTCAAAATACATCAGATATTTTGCTAGTATTTTAGTTTCTGAAAACATTCGATGTCAAAGCCCAAAAATTTTTCTAATGCCTTCTGTACAATTACTAAAATGTATGTGCTCAGAAATTCCACTGTCTTTGAATATATCCTGTGACTCTGAGTAATGCATATGGAGAAATTAGGTTCTTTTGGTTAAAATGTCAAAACATATTAAAGTATAGTTTAACTAACAAAATAGTCTGTTCACACATTACAATGTCAACTCACTGTTGAGCTCGGGAACTTGAGTATTTCATGGTATCAGATTAGCTAGATGGTTATTCAAATGTTGTGGCTTTCTGGAGGCATTTATTGCTGCAGAAACGTCTGTGAATACAATAAACAAACTCTGAAGAAAAACAGTCAATAAGGGAAAAGAAAACAAATTATGGGACTGACGTGGATCCACCCAAACCAGCTTTGTGCAAATGCACTTGAAGAATAGTGGCACACAGAAGATATATGGGAAAAAAAATCATTGTTTAGGAGATGAAAGAAACAAACTTTCTATGTTAGATATGATCACTGAAAAGTCCTTTGCACTCAGTTGAAAACTACAAGCACTTACTGTAGTGTTCTGGTCAATTTTGAGTAGAGGTATGCATTCTGATTGCATACAGAATTGATTGCAAAATTCTGCATTTTGATGCATAAATATATATTCTGTTTTAAACTCCTTCAGTTTAGGATTGGTTTCCATGATGACTGGCAAATAGTTGCCATTTTCAAGTCCACCTTTATCTGCATTTGATGGTGAGGGGGAAATTTTTGCACTTACCTGTTGTTATTTGTAGTTTGATAGCAGCTGGACATGTTGACAAAGGAAAAGCAATTTGTATAAATCTTAATAGAAAAACAATAGGAAGTGCAGATGACACAAATGTACTTATGGAGCACAGTAGTTTTCTTTTGAAGGCTAATTTGAAGTCATTGCCTGTATTTTCTGAGGCAGGTTGGCTAAAACCGGGGCTCTGCAGATTTTAGCTAGGATGTTTAGCCAGACTAGACCCATCCAGGTATTACTGAGATTTAACAGTGGTAAACTAGGAAGAGCCATCAGGAAAATGTCAGTTGCTAAGACTTCAGTTCAATAAAGTGTTTTGTGTTCCTCAGTGATGTTAATTAGGCTCCATCAGATATGTAAATGTAAGGACAGACAATAGCTTGGTTCAGCTGAATACAAGGAAGATGGACAGTGTGTTTTGGAATAAAGGATGGTATTGTACACAGTAGGTTTTTTTCCGGGCTGATTGCCCGGTATGAGCAAAATGATGGGGTTTTGTTTGTTTTTATTTTATATTTGAGATCCTAGGGTTCTGGAGAAATGCATGTTTCAGTCTTTGGAGATGACTTGTGCTGCAGGCTGAAGAACAACGTCTGCAATTTCATGATGGTAAAGCTAAGAGGATTGGGTTTATCATTTCAGCAGCTCAATAAACATGCAGCATCTTAAACTGAGAGTGGAGGATAAACCTATTGATTTTATGTGATGCAAATGCCTGAGTTCTAATTGGGAACTGAAAGTATCTAAATAAATACATAAGAGAGAAACTAAACAAATAAGCCAGTAAATATTCAGTTCCACCTCCCGGATCAGGACATTACAGTGAAAACTGATACTGTTGGCTTCTAGTTTTCAGTTCCCTTTTAGCAGTTACAATTCCCTCTGTGTGTGCTTTAGTAATGATGTGTGTCAGGATTTGTTTATTTTGGATCACTGTGCCTCTGCATTTCATTTGTATCTGACTGTTTTCTTTCTTAAACTTGAGCTTGATTTGGCTTTGAACTATTTGCTGACTAGGGAGGGAGGAGAGCACTATTTAAACTTCAAGTAACAAAAGATAAAAGATAATGCTGATTCTTTTAGCCTCAAAGCCTTTCTAAAAAGTTACTGGAGTGTTTTTTGTAGCTAGCACTTCACTGTTGTGACATTCAAAGTAGAACGTAAGAAAACTGCCAAAAGATTTTAAAGAATCCATTAGTACATGTAGTCAAGAGGCTTCCGTTTAGAAAAGCTACATTATTCAGAGCAAGAAACTAATTAATTAGAATGCCCCTAGGAAACTGAATCTGCTTACATATATTAGTGAAAAAGTTAATTAATCACTGCAGAATGAGATCTGTGCAAAGACATATGTATAAGTACTAGAAAATGGTTCCCTGGGCCACTGTGTGGATTTTTTGCCTTTCCTTTTTTAAGAACATTTCCTTGATGGTATTTTAGTGTTTACATCTCAGTATTTCTGTTACACTTTATAGTACAACTTCCATCTTTGTCTTCCATCAACAAAGCATATAGTCAGACCTGAGAAGCAAAAAAAAATGAAAGGCAGCGCTAATGAAAAGGCATGCAGATAAACTGCTACACGTTTGCTGCCTATTGCACAGGTTTCTTTATACGTAGTGCCCAAACTCCTTTATATTATTTAAAAGTCATTCCATTAACAAAAACACAATAGTGATTTAAAATTGCTCCAAGATAGTGTTACTGCCAGTCATAAAAGCCACCAGCTGATTTTAATTAGATTTTACCTTTCCTTTTTTCTTAGCAATGGGATACCCATACCTTGAGTGTATTGCTTCATAGTTGGCAGGACAGTTAATAATTTCCTTTTACAAAAGGACTAATATGCAGGAAAGCACTGATTCATATCACAATGCTAAATAAGAATATTTAAGACCATTTTTATTAATGGTTTACAACATTAAACTTGCTACGACAAGACTGTAGCCTTTTATAATGGAGGGTTAAGCTTTTTTATGCTGGTGTTGAACTGAACAGAGAGAATTTAATGTCAATCAGCAGGGGTGTACCTTCTTTGAAGTCAAATTAAGACTCAAGTCAATGGACAGATTCTCATTGCCTTGGATTGTATTCAGATCTGGCCTGAAGTGCACATCGACATACTGTGCAACCCTCTTTAGGAGAAATGTGTGTCTGTATTTCAGAACAGGTTAAATAAGATCTAACTGAGTCCTCTGATGATTATTCCAGACTGTCCTAGAAATCTGGGGGAAAATTGGAATCTGCTTGGTTTTGCGATCGAAAAATGTGATTTTCTATCAACAGAGAATATCTTTAATTTATCAGTTTTGTGCTCTGTATGATTAGAGGGTCTTTTATAATGATAATGCCTATCTGACTAATTTTCTGGAAATCTTATTCATTACAACGTGCTTTTTTGACACAGTTAAAGCTAGCACAAATGGTGATGATTAACAAGAAAGATTTGCTCAGCCTGTCTCAACTGACTTAGTTTTCATATTAAATAGGAACCAATCTATCTTGTCATTGGTAGCTAATGAAGAAGGCATAGATTACAGCCTGTGACCTCTTTTCTGCTTTTTGATGTAGAAAGAAAGTATGAAATGTGCATTAGACTTTTTTTGCCTGGTTTTAAGCTCAATTTCAAGTTCAGATCTTCTCTGCCTTGTTTTTTTTTTCGCTAAGAAAGTCCTTGGGAACTGACAGAATTGTGACACTAGAAGCAACAACAGTGACACCAAATCACTTGACAGCAGAGGCAGCTCAAATAAATTCAGCCTCGGATTTTTTTTTAAGTACTTATTTACTCAAACGTTCAACACAAGTACTAGAGAGGAAGGTTTAAGAACTTGGTCTTTCCACTGAGCTTGGACAGATCCCATGACACATATCAGGACCCTGAATAAGTTGTAAGCAAAAGTATGCTAGCATGCTTGACATTCTTGATCCTGTTACAAGAAAGAATAAGCATTCCGTTAATATTTTTATACCACTTTTATATACATGAAGTAGTTCTCAGATTGCATTTCTGCATGGGAGAGCACAGGAGAAAGCTTAATATTGTGGGGAAAGAGCTAGTAGTGGGTTAGTTGGAATTAAAGTTCTCACAGCGGAGCAGCTTGGTGCTTTTTTCTGTGTCCTCACTCAGTTTCCACAGCATGGGTTTGCTATGACTGTCATGTTCTATCCTAATTTGTTAAATATGCAGATATGTTTTTACAGAGCAAGGTTATGTTAGATGTTGGGCACAGAAGACTGGGTGCTTGGCTGGGGTAGAGTTAATTTTCTTCATTGTACCTGGTATGGGGCTATGTTTTGGTTTTGTGACCAAAACAGTGTTGATAACATCGGAATGGTTTAGCTGTTGCTGAGGAGTTCTTACACACAGTCAAGGCCTTTCTGCTTCTCACCCCACCCCACCAATGAGCAGGCTGGGAGTGCAGAAGAAGTTAGAAAGGGACATAGCCAGGACAGCTGACCCCAGCTGCCCAAGGGGATGTCCCAGACCATACGACATCCTACTTAGCAATAAAAACTGGGGGAAGAACGAAGAAGTTCAGAGTGATGGTGTTTTTCTTCCCAATAACCATTATGCATGATAAAGCCCTGCTTTCCTGGAGATGGCAGAACACCTGCCATGAATTCTTTTTTTATTTTGCTTGTGCATGCAGATTTTGCTTTCCCTATTAAACTGACTATCTCAATCCATGAGTTTTCACACTTTTACCCTTCCAGTTCTCTCCCCAATCCCACTGGGGGGCAATGAGGGAGCAGCTGTGTGGGGCTTAGCTGCCTACCTGTGTTAAACTACAACACTGGTTTAAAAGATTTTCCTGTCTGGTCTAGCAGGGGGTTGAGATCAGGCTCAGAGAAAGGTGATTGAAGGTGTTTTCTTCATGGAGCAGGCAGGGAACTGTACCATTTCAGATGAAAGAGCAGATAACTGTTAAAAGCATTAACAACTGTACCTGCCTTGATTATTGTACCCTTCTACCTGTGACATGTCCTTACTTCCTTCTTGAGGATGATGGAGACCAAAACTTTCCCTCTCCCAACCTGCTTTTGCCACCTGGCAATTTAATGATGTCGAAGAGCAACATTGCCAGGTTCAGTGTCAGTGTTACAGCACAATAAAAAGCTCCCCTGCTTCGTCTTCTGCACTCCCTTCACCAACTTTCACTCTCGGATATATTTGATCTAATTGTACTGCTTATCTTCCCACTGCTCCTCAAATGACCTCTTGTTAGGACTATTTAATACTAATGTGTCTTCCTGTGTCATGTAAACCTTTTCTAAAACTAGAATTTTAATGAGCAGAAGAACGGTACAGCTGTATGATAAAGCTTTCATTAGAGGATTACTTAATAGAACCCACTTCCAGTCCTTGATTGAATAATCAACATCTAATGAAATTGTCTTGGTAACAAGAGCTACGGTGTATTACATCCTCTCCCGAGACTAAGTGGAAAGACAATTGTACCAGCCTGAGAGGACTATTGATTGTTCACAGTTTGAATTTGATTGCCCTTACGGAGAACTAAACAAGAGATCATCTTCAGCTCTGCTAAATGGATTTTGTTTCTACTGAAAGTTATTGGTTCACTTTCATACAAGGCATTCAGGGGGCAATAAACATAGGGAGCATAATCTTGTTACAGATTTTCTGAGCCTGGGAGTTTGAAAGCACTGATCACTGTAAAACAAATGACAGCTGCTTAATCCAAGTCCTCTGCAATGCATCTGTGTCTTTAAACTAGGTGGGAGCTCTGAAGGGATGCCCCAGTCCGTTGCATATTGCTTGTCTCGTTGCAGGAGGGAACCCCAAAGGGAAGTTTGCTCTGGGACTGGTTCAGAATGAGTGGAAGGTTTATGTTAAAAGGCCTCTGGATCGGGAAGAGCAAGATGTTTATTATCTGAACATCACCGCCACGGATGGCCTCTTTGTAACCCAAACTGCTGTGGAAGTGATCGTCACTGACGTTAATGATAACAACCCAGTTTGTGAACAGGTGAGTTAGCAACACCCATGGCAATCAACTGTTGTATAGAAAGTGATGGTTTCCCTATGGGTCTCCTGCTATTTACAGGACATAATCACAGGTGATGCCCATTTTCATCTTTAAGGTCTTAGTTGAAGAATCTGGAGTGGTCTGGGAGAGTAACAGGATGAAACAGGCCTGTGAAGCTAAGGTGAAAGGATAGTGGTCTAGTAAAGGTATCAGACAAGTGTTCTCCACAGTGACCTTAGTTGGGAGCAGCTGAAACGAAGCACTGTGGGGTGGCACTGGGCAGCCACTCTGCAGATAAAATGTGCTTTCCCTTCACAACCAATGTGGAAATGTCTTCAATCTACTTTTAACTCCAGCCTTCCTGAGCCTGGCCGATGTCAGAAACCCAGTGGAAAAGGCATAAGAATGTAGCTTGTTCTCATGTTGTCGGGCATGCACACAGTGTTGCTTGACCACAGCTTTCACAGCAATAGGTGTCTCTTATTCTGTAGAAAGGCAGTGTGGGGAACTGATATTACTGCAATACAGAGATCTGTGTGAAAGAAAAGACACTATGAAACCCAGGTTTCCTTAATAGTACTGCTCAGAGAAACATATATATATATGTATATACTCATATCATTCCTATTGTTACATTATCACTGATGGATCACTGTCATTGTAAGCGCCACTCTGGGGAATGACACTCTGTAATCATCCTCAAACACTGCTGAATGAGGCAAGAAAAACAGTTGTCTTCATTAGCACACTCATCAAAGTTTCCATTTCATGGGTATTGATTAAGCAAACAGAAGATAGATAATGAGACTGCATTTAACACCTAAGACGAGCCCTATTAAGAGTCATAATTTGGCATTGTTTTTGTGACACCTCAAAGCTTAGCAGTGATTTGAATTTCAAGGAAATTCATGTAAGTTGCATAAAGGAAAATTGTTTCCTATATAGAAAAAATGCACTACAAAGAGTTTTAAAAAAAAGGTTGTGCAAAGACTATAAAATACTGTTACAGCATAGCTTACATTTCTGTTTTTGTCTCTAGGTTGCATACACAGCACTGTTTCCTGAAGACATTCCATCAAACAAAGTCATACTCAAAATCGGTGCTAAAGATGCTGACATTGGGTCCAATGGTGAAATTCGCTATTCTCTGTATGGTGCTGGGAACAATAAATTTTTCTTAGATCCAGAAAACGGTAAGATGATAAATGAATGTTTCCAGATAGCCTTCTTAATCCCTTGACATCGGTGGGATCCAGTTTCTGTAACTAGAATTA
Organism: Aegotheles bennettii; assembly: GCA_013398125.1. Taxonomy (NCBI): domain Eukaryota; kingdom Metazoa; phylum Chordata; class Aves; order Caprimulgiformes; family Aegothelidae; genus Aegotheles; species Aegotheles bennettii. Next base: position 86,445 of record VZRW01011426.1, on the reverse strand, counting down.
GGTAACACTTGGTTATTAGCCAGTTGTTCCAGTTATGGCAGGTGTGGATGACTGCTTCTGAAGTGGTGGTGGTAGGAAGAAGAAAGGGGGACGTCTTTCTTGGACAGGTCGATGTTATAATCAGAATAGTGAATGCCAACCCTTTTGTTTCCCTGCCAGACCTCAAGTTAGGTCAGAGGTGTATGGAGCACTCATCCTGGAGTCTTCTTGATGCAGAAGAGGGGAAGCTGCCAGCATAGTCCTCCTTCACCTTTGGACTTCTCTTCTTACTTCTACCACCTCAACCTAGATACATTGATATTTAGACCCTGTAAAAAAGGCATTCCTGTTATACACAGATGTTGGAGGAGAAAGGATATCAGTAATGTATTTGTGGGCACATTGGAGTGAAATACATAGTTTTGAAGTTCTCAGACTATCTAGAATTAGAGATGCTGCTACACTAGTAATGATGACTGCTGCTTTTAATCAATTTTAGGTGAGCTGAAATCCTTAGCCCCTCTTGACCGAGAGAAAATCCCTGTGTACAACTTGGTTGCCCGAGCTACAGATGGTGGTGGCAGATTTTGCCAATCAGAAATCCATCTTATTTTAGAAGATGTTAATGACAATCCACCAGTGTTTTCATCTGATCACTACACTGCATGTGTCTATGAGAATACAGCCACTAAAGCTTTGTTAACAAGAGTCCAAGCCACTGATCCTGATGTTGGTGAGTAATGCTGCAAACAGTAATTAATGTACAGGAAAACTCTGTGGGTTGGTGGAATTGCAATACAGATAATTTTTCTATTGCTGCCTTTCCTCATTCTTTCCTCCATTTGCTTCTGCATCCTCCCCATTTTTCTCTCGTTTCTTTACATCTAAAGGCTCGTGGCTGAGCTTGACATAATGGTGTTACAAACGGAAAAGCATTGCAGCAGCCACAGAAGCTTGTAGTCTTTTATTCTCTTGATCAAGGATAGCTATGTTTAAGGGTAAATGATAGTTTGGGGAGTAAATTTCAACTTTCTTCCTCTTTTCACCTTTTTTCTTAAGCCATGGTTTTGAATACCCATGTCTCTATTTATTCAAATAATATAATTACATGCCATAGGGACCTATACCTGATTAATCACAGCTTTTCTAGAGTTTTATACTGCTTTAACTCCCATTTGTTCCAGCTGGTTACCTTAGCATAAATCTATTGTTGTACACAGAGTGTACATTATAAATGTTCTGGTTGCTTAACTGTACATTCTTTTAAAGTGTAATAGGTTATTATATAAGGACCTCAACCTTGAAATCTGGGGCCAATTATAAATATTTTAAGGTTTTTTTGCATAACAGTGGTAAAACCTGCTGAATATCAGATCCTTTTTTTTCAAGTCATTCACTTCAGTTGGAATAAGTAAGTCCTATAGTTTATTTTTTCTTCCTGTGGTTTTGGAGATGTTTTGTAAAAAGTGTGTCCTGAGTAGCTCCACATAAAAAGCAGACTTTTCATTGAATGAAAAAATATTTCCTGTTAAAATCTTTTTTTCTGAAGTATAGTGCATGCTGGAAGTCTCAGATGGCTGACAATGTAAATATACAGGAATCATTAAAGGAGCAGCAAGCATTCATTAATGTATCTATGAAAAGCTGCTATATATGCCTTAGCTGAAAAATCACAATTAAAATTACGATACTGTTTTGCAGTGAGAAGCCAATTACTGGCAGTAAACTAATGAACAGTCTGAAGACCCAGTGTTGTTTTCCACTGTTGTCTTAATTACCATTTTTCTCATAGGTGAGATGTCACTCAAGGAGAGGGGAGAGACAAAAAGAATTAGAATTAAAAGTTATCAATAAAAGTTCTTATTAGCACCAACTTTACATAAGAAGACAGTTAACAATGAAAAAAACAACCATGAGCTAACTGCTACATTTTCCTTCTGAAACTAGATAAGTTAAAGGAGGGATGCATGTGATGAATAAGAAGGGGCTATGTGCTTCCTTAATTAGACCTGAAAATCAAACAAGACACTGTATCATATGAAAGTGACTTTGGTCTCTAAAATTAGATTTTATATTAGTTGATGTTCTATTAGTCCATACTAAAATCACTGATTTCCTATTGCTGCATAATGTATTAGTTCAGGTAGTGTAATGTTCCCAGCACAGAGAAAAAACGTATTATTGATAATCCTGGTGGGCAGTGATATTCCTGTAAGGTTTTGTGGAGCATTATCCTGAAAACATCAGTGGAGCCAGTAATCATACTGCCAATCAATTTTTAACATTTGGGAAACATCTTATGGTCAGTCTTAGAATTTATCAGTTCTTCTTCTTTGGGCTACAGAGAGCCATGTACTGTAAGGGTAGGAATATCAGGATAGAGGCCATTGAGATAAAACTTGAAATAAGTCAATTTGTGATCTACAACTAAATACCATTTAACATAAAACTGAAAATATTGTGGTTAGACACTGTTGGATAATTAAGGCAATTTCCAGATAACAGGAAAATAGTGTTTTATCTGCTTTGTGCCTTTGATGTCTCTCAAAATTTCAGAACTCATAATGTAGAAATGGGAATTTTCAGAACCAGAACATAAGTTGTTCTTTAATATATTTTTCATTTGGATACATGCTTAGAAACTAGCTGCACCAGCTGGACACACTGAAGGAGAGATGTGATTCTTTCTTCAACAGAAGAAAAATGCTTTAGCTATCAAGCAGTTAACTCTAGTAGCACACAAGTTCATTTTACATAACATCCCCATGTAGCTAGGTGTCTTAAATTAGAAGATTGCTTGAAGGGAGCATGCACATGTCCCTTTGTTAAAACATATTAGTAACTAATATAAAACTGTTTTTTCCCATCCTGCTTCAACTGGAAATTTCCACACAAGATAATCTTTTCTACTAACTTATCACCATCAGGTCTGGAAACGTGCAAACTAAGAAATGAAAGAGAAATACTGGTTTTACAGTTTTTTAGAGAAGTTCACAGGGAGCAGTGGATTTTCCACCTCCCACTGTCTTCAAATCAAAGTGCCAAATTGCTCCATCCTCTTCAAATTAAGGCACAAGAAGAGTTGGAGTGAATGCTGAGGTGTAATTATCTGAGCAAACCCATCAGACAACTACAATATCAGCCTGTTCCAAAGGAATTAGGGTCATGCTACAGCAACAATGGTGATAAATCCTACATGGGACTTCATGGCAAGCATGACATTCAAAAATTTATAAAGATCAAAATAAACCTGGAGCCCAAGTTGCTACCTGAGCTGGAGGTACATCCTTGTTTCATAGAATCATAGAATGGTTTGGGTGGGAAGGAACTTTAAAGACCACCTAGTTCCAACCTCCCTGCCATGGGCAGGGACACCTCTCACTAAACCAGGTTGCTCAAAGCTCCATCCAACCTGACCTTGAACAAATTTCCAGTGCTGCTCGTGATTTCTGCATGCATACAGAGAACAAATGACAATGTGGTGCAAGCTCAGCAGTGCTTTAAGTGATGGTTAGAAAGCCCTGCCTTACTTGCAGCTGCTGCTCTGCCTTGCCAATGACCTCCACGCTCAGGCCAGTTTCCATGCTGATTGATGGTGTAGTCTACCAAAGGCAGAAGCACTTACTGTCCTAAATATGAGCAGTGCGTCATCTGTCTTTCTGCAGTCCTCTTCATCACCACTGGAGCACTTGCAGTTCCACACCATCCACATTTGTAGTCAGTTTAGTGATTTCACTGACCTACGGGTTTTTTTCTGTGTTTGTGATGAGGATGACATTCAAATTTTTCTCAGAATGGGAATGACCTTGTCAGCCAGCCCTGTCTTGCTTGCCACTGCTGCCTTCTAGCCTCTGCGTTATCCTATGTACCAGCCATGGCTGGTACATGCTCATGCAGGTCTTCCTCCACTCCCTACACAACCAGCTTGTGTAACCTCGGCTAGGTTGTCTTGGAGCCTGCACCATGTGTTGCATGCAGCCAATGTAGAGGAAAACAAAGGCTTGTAGGCAGAGAAAAATTGACAGGAGTGGCCTTTATTTGGTTGCAGAGTTCCCTGCAGTGCACAGACCTCCCTGCTCTGTCCTCAGCTGTCCCTCACCCCTGTGCCCCTTCTCCAGCCACAGGGCCCATACAAGCACATAGCACAGGAACAGTGGCATCCAGCCTACAAGCAGCCAGCGGGTGCCCAGATCATGATCTGGCTAGCCAAATCTAGGACTTTATCAGAAACACAATTCAGACTAATCTGATTCTTCCTTACACCTCAAGCACCAAAAGCCCATATCCACTCACTTGCCCAGCCAGGCAGCCCTCCTTTGCCAGCTGTGCTATTCTTTGACATAGCTTCATCCATGCCCTGTATTTGTCTCAGTTCATGGTCCACTTCCCAGCAGGAATGACCCTGTATTATCCTGCCCTGGTTTTGCAGCATGTGAAAATATGAGATGTGTCAGGAAGGGCCCTTGCTGTGGGCTGAAGGTGAGGACCACAGGGTTGTGTGTGGTGACAAATCAGAGGTGATGTCTCCTGGTCTTGTGGATACAAAGGTATTGTGCCACGTGGTTCACACAATCACAAAATGGTTGAGGTTGGAAGGGACCTCTGGAAGGTTGTCTTGTCCAAACACCTTGCTCCAGCAGGGCCACCTACAGCAGGTTGTTTAGAACTGTGTCCAGATGGCTTTTGGATATCTTCAAGGATGGAGATATTCCCTGAGTGCTGCACAGCATGGACACCCCAGGGGCCCTCTGGACCTGCACTGTGGGTACAGATGAAAGCGTAACATCCTTCCCATGGCCAGTGCAGACAAGGAGCAAACCCACACTGATGCCCACTCTGACACCCAATTCTTCCCAAGCTGGAGGTAATTCAAAGAAGAAGGATCAGTGGCAGATGAGATTTTGCAGAAAGTGTAGTTTGGGAAAATATTTTCCCATATCTAATAGCATGCAGTAATGCAACCTAGAAGAAAACAATAAACAGCTTGCTACTTTTTTCAAAACATTTTGTCACTTTTGTGCATAGGATGCCTGGAGTTACAGATGCATCCCAGCTTCTGCAGCCTTCGTAGCCTCACAGCAGAATGCAGAACGGTCTGAGGTTTATTCATCAGTTCTCTGTGTTTGAAGCTTTGTTGCTTGGGTGGGTGTGAGGTAAAAAATGGGTGTTGAAAGCCTAATTTAGGGAGCTAGGAACACAGGAATACAGCACATTGGGCCCCTGAAAAACTGCCAAATAAAATAATAATCAGGTTCTATGGAGTTTAGACTTACCTAGTGTTAGGAAGTAAACAAAAGAAGTGTTTGTTGATATGATAGAAAGCTGCCTCAGCAATCCCTACTTATTATTTATTTTGCTATCCATGACTAGGCACCTAGGAGACCTGATCCTGTACATAGTCAGTCTATATCACCCTGTTGTTGAATCTTTCAAAAGGCCATATTGTTAAAGCTGCAGGTATGTAGTCAGAGGAACTTAGTCACTCAACTTACATTAAAATAATGAGCATATGTGTATCGAGATGACTAACAGCTAGTCCACGTTCAGCAAACAGAAGTCATTAAACCAATTTTATTTTCTGCAACCCGACTGGATGCATTCCTCTGTGACCTGCTCTAGGTTGTCCTGCTCTGGCAGGGGGTTTGGACTGGGTGATCTTTCAAGGTCCCTTCCAACCCCTAACATTCTGTGATTCTGTGACCATGGGAAGATGCCATATAGAAATACTATGGGTAGTATAGCTTAGGTTTAGTGAAGTTTTTGGCATCATAATACATAATAATTTTATAAGCAAGCTAGGGAAACATGGTCTACATGAAACTGTTACCAGGTGAGTTTGTCATGACTGTTACACTGGAAGGATGAGTTAAGAAAGGTAGTGGGTGCAGCACTGCTCTTATTTTCACTCCTGAATGAATAAATAGTCATAAGGTCTGTATTGCTTGGTGTCAGAAAGCAGAATGGGGCTGCAAGTACCCTGGTTAGTGTCAAAGTTGCAGTTGTGGGATTTAATGGTTGGAAAGGTGGTATGGAAAAATATACTGCAAACCATCAAGATAAATGTGAAATCCTGTGTTTAGATAAGAATAGCCAAGTGCACCACTATTGTCTGCATAATGACTGACTGGTCAGCAGAAATGCAGAGAAGCAGCTGTATTATGGGGAATCACAGGCTGAATGTATGCTTACACTTTCATACTGGTGTGAAAAGGCAAATACTTAAACGAGATGGGTACTGAAAAACAGAAGTAGCTCTTTCTGTTTACTTGGTGATGTCAAATTCTGACCTGAAAGGCTGTGTTGAGTTTTGGCTACAGCACTTCCAGGAAGATGTGGGCTACCTGGAGATTTACAAGATCATAGGTCTGGAAAACATACACTACAAGGAAATATGAAAACAGTTGAGAGGGGGTACCAGGGAAAAGAGAACTGAGATGATAAATTATAACAGTCTTAAGTTATCAGACAAGTAGCTCTGAGGAAGGAAGTCAACTTTTATTCTTTCTTTTTTTGACTGTCTTTTATGTTTTCATTCAATCTCAGCAAAAAGTCAGAATAAGATTTTTAGTTGTAAGAAAAGTGAGGCACTGTGTTATCCAAGGAGGTTAAGCACAATCAAAGGATAGGCCTGTGTTTGGGGACAAATGGCATCCATCCTTTCTTTGTGCAGGGATAAATTAGATGATCTCACAAGATTCCTGCTATATTTATACTCTGTCATTTCTATTAATTTCTTTAATTTTTGAGATTTCTAAGACACTGTTAACAACATGGAGGCAAAGAACTAGACAAGGAGAATTGTAGCTCTTGGATTACACTGACTGAATAAGTGCTATATTTAAACTGGATCACTGAAACATACTGTCATGGTTTAACCCCAACGGGCAACTAAGCTCCAGACAGCCGCTCACTCAGTCCCCGCGGTGGGATGGGGGAGAGAATCAGAAGGGTAAAAGTGAGAAAACTCATGGCTTGAGACAACAACAGTTTAATAAGTAAAGCAAAAGCTGTGCACACAAGCAAGGCAAAACAAGGATTTCATTCCCCCCTTCCCATGGGCAGGCAGGTGTTCAGCCATCTCCAGAAAAGCAGGGCTCCATCATGCGTAACAGTTATTTGGGAAGACAAACGCCATCACTCCAGATGTCCCCCCTTCCTTCTTCTTCCCAAGCTTTTCTTGCTGAGCATGATGTCATCTGGTCTGCAATATTCCTTTGGTCAGTTGGGGTCACCAGTCCTGGCTGTGTCCCCTCCCAGCCCCTCATGCACCCCCAGCCTGCTCACTGGTGGAGTGGGGTGAGGAGCAGCAAAAGCCTTGATTCTGTATAAGCACTGCTCAACAATAACGAAAACATCCCTGTGTCATCAACACTGTTTTCAGCACAAATCAAAAACACATCCCTGTACTAGCTACTATGAAGAAAATTAACTCTATCTCAGCCAAAACCACCACATACATATATGGATGTGTGCATGTATATATATATGCACATGCATATATACAAGAATATATTTTTAATATATATCACTCTACGTATGCATTCCATTGCTTCAGGCTATGTAGCCCAGTGTATCCCAAATGACCTCCCTCCCTTGAGAAAAATCATCAAGCTTATGCCTGATCATCATAAGGAAGTAAATTACTCAGCAGCACGGATGGAAACAAGTATTCATGTCAAGTCATGTAAGCCAGTACCCTGGGCTATGTAAATCTCTGCTAGGAAAGGAAGAGAGAGTGATCCAACCATCTAGATCTTGTCTTCCCACCCAACCCAGTTGAAATGAAAAGCAGGGTTTTAGATACCCATGGAAAGTATCATAACACTAAAAGCTTACACCTTCCATTTCCATTCAGTAAGGGGTTGGTTATCTATCTTCATTTCTGTCCCCTGTGGGCCTGTGTTCATCGAATGGTACCATGACTCTGCTGGAGCCCTGGTGTGAGTAAAGGCCTTTGGGGTTAAGGCTATTGCTGCCCCACAGAAAATGGACAAAGCAGTGAAAGCCTGTCTCAGTAGCAATGTTATGGATTGAACTTGGCCAGCTCTTCTGCTTAAGTTGTAAAAACCACTTGAAATATCTTTCCCTATGGAGCTATATATTCTTCTACAGTTCAGCAAGGTTCTTCTGGCAAGACTTTTCTCTTTCATCTCAAAATGATGGAGTAAGTATTATAAAATCTGGTTTAGTATGCCTCTTTCATGTTGTTTGCTGTTAATGAAGCTGTGGACTTTTAAATTCCAGTAATTGGTGCTGTGGTTAACATTTGGGTAATCAGGAAAGGCAATAGGTACACGCCAGTGTTAACAGTCACACCATGAAACACAGAGGCAAGAATACCTGACCAGATACCATGCTTGCAATCACTGCTAAATTGATAAATGAACATTTTTTACAGCTCTCTTTCTGGACATCTTTCTGGTTTACTTCTTGTTCAGTTTTAATGCTTGCCATTATTTTTCTTTCCATAGGTTTCCAAAATCAAAATGAGCAGATGACAAGGTTAAGCATGATTTTCCAGAGATAAATGAGTGGGGCAGCTGTACTTGGGGAAACACATTAAGTCATGAGTTCAGGGTGACAGATGAAAACAGAAAGGAGAAACATACTATGTATGGTCTTTAATACATGTAAATTTTACTTTGTGTGTGATGCAGTGGGTAGGTAATGCCCACTGCAGAAACTCACTGTCATATGAGGATCATGCCTCAGCCTTTTAATGCTCAGCCTTTTAATTGGTGTCATCTGGATTAAACCAAGCTGTAACTTCACCATTTTAAATTGAGCTAAACTTCAAATACTGTGTTCAGTTTTGAGCCCCTCACTACAAGAGAGACATTGAGGTGCTTGAGCATGTCCAAAGAAGAACCATTAAGCTGGTGAAGGGTCTGGAGAACAAGTCTTAAGAGAAATGGCTGAGGCAACTGGGTTTGTTCAGCCTGGAGAAAAGGAAGTTGAGGGGAGACCTGATCACTGTCTACAACTACCTGAAAGGAGGTTGTAGCAAGATGGCGTTTGGTCTCTTCTCCCAAGTAACAAGCAATAGAACAAGAGAAAAGGGCCTCAAGTTGCACCAAAGGAGGTTTAGATTGGATATTATGAAAAAATTCCTTCACGGAAAGGGTTGTCAGGCACTGGAACAGGCTGCCCAGGAAAGTGGTTGAATCACCATCCCTGGAGGTATTTAAGAGACAGGTAGGTGAGGTGCTTAGGGGCATGGTTTAGTGGTGAACTTGGCAGTGCTAGGTTAATGGTTGGACTTGATGATCTTAAAGGTCCTTTCCAACCTAAATGATTCTATGAGTTAGACAAGGAGGAATTTGATACTCCTGAATTATAAAGAGAAGTTATTTTATTTCCCTGGTGCTATTTAAAGTAGTAAAGACTTACAAGATGTCATTATGTGACATTCAGTGCGTGCGCTTTTGTTTTAGTACAGAAGAAAACAAGAAAAAAATCCCGTTTGAAGGGTGGCACTTGAGGTACTAGACGCCTGTATGTTGTGCAAACTCTTCACACCAGAGATTTGGCAAGGGGCAATATTCTATCATATGCTAATAGAAGTCTAAATAGAAAATGTGTTTGCTTATTCCTTTATTTTAAAAATGTGCTGCAATCCTCTTATAGTCATAGTAATTCTTGCAAATCTTTCCATGTTCAAATAGCTTATGCTTGTGATTGGCACCTTAGAAATCTGAGAAGTTTAAGTAAGTGATAGATACAATGCAGTTTGCAAACATTAATCCCCCAACAGCTGTGGGCAAGCAGTGTGCGAGGATTGCTCTCTTTACCAGTGCAGGAACCATGGTGTTGGAGCAGTTGTTTCCTTTCCACAGAAAACATCTCCTTTATAGTCACAGCAGAATCTACCATCGCTTCCATGGCAGGAATGCCATTGACACACACTGGTGGATGCTTCTCTCTCAGCAGATGGTAGCCACATCCCTGGAACTTCTGTATTCCTCTCTTGTGTTCAAGAAGGAGAAAAAAAAAGTACTTGCCTTCAAGAAGTAACTCTCTCCATTTCTGCCTAAAAATCCCTTATATTAGAGTTAGCAACCAGAACACCATAACGTGTATCTGAACTGTCTCCATTGTAGGATGGCTAGCAATCACTTACCAAAAACATTATTCATGTTTTGTTAATCAATGGCCATCACCTTTAGGAAGCAGAATACAAGAAGAGTGGTCCTTGAGAGGAGATTGGAGAGATTATATATCGATCAGATTGCAGTCACCGGAATTAGCACTTCTTGTGTGTATGCTCACCCTATGTGGTGTCACATGCACCAAATTCTGCCTCTCCTCGGTCCTCCTTGGAAGATATTTTTGATGAAATTTTGGGGTGTTTCAAAACAGAAGTCATGGGTAAGCCATCTCCTTTCTAGCTATTTATGCCTTTAAAGAACATGGTACCTGAAGCTTCTGTGTTAAGCCCAGATATGCTGTGGTGAGTATCACATATGGGTTTTGTGCCAGAGAAAAACACAAACCAGACTAAGGCTCTCCTGCAGTCACAGGCACATATGTGTGGAAGGTGTGTGTTCATGTCCTTGGTTCAGAGAAGTATTTAATTCTATGTAGAAACTGACAGACGTCAAGAGACCCCAGTACAGAATACTAAATAGCTTTACAGTTAAGACTCATGGGTAGGTTGAGTATTCAGCTGCATGCTCTGAATCAGGCAAAATCCCCTTTTCCAGCATCCCCAGGGATCAGCTCTAATTATTAGCTCATTAACTGTTCTGGTCAGGTCTGTCCCTTTTTGTAAGTGGAAGTTTGGGGAGGATTTCTAGCAGAAGGAGATCTTCGCCTGCTAGAAACGTAAACACACCTATGGCCATTCAGACCCCCAAAACCTGCCACTTTCCAGAGGGTTTTAGTCCTTTTTCACTTTTGTCAGTTTGGATGATTGCCAGCAGAGAAAGCATTTGAATGCATGTATAAAGAAGCTAAGTGAAGAGATAAGCATGGTCTCCAGCAGGCTGTAGGGTATTCAGAGTCTAGGTGTTTCAATGTATGAAGTAGTCTCCAACTAGTCCGTGGGCTGAGCTCGGTTTCTCATCTATAGGACAGGAGTCACCTTCTTGGCTGCCTTGCCTGTTTTGCTGAAAGACAGCCTCTGTATTTTTCACATTTGAGATGCCATGGTGAATGGTGAGGTTCTGCTGTGATTAAAAGAAAAAACAAAACCAAAAACAAAAAACCCACACCTGGTTCATTGCCTTATTGCCATTTAAAATTTTCCTTATTTTAAAGACTTTTGAATGTTTAAAATATACTCTGGTGTCTCAAGCACCACATAAAAACTTTATTCCCTGAAGAGGCCAAATAGTAATTCCTAATGCTCTCCAAGTCTGGGACTTTGTAGTTACTCTAGCTTTTATGTGCGTGATTGAAGAGTCTCCCAGCTCCCCCTTGTGTGGATGCTCTACTCCTGCTACGTCAAGCAGAAAACAACTGTAATTTGTTCTGCTTTTGATCAGACGCTACTACAATGCTTTGCTGCTGGAAAGCAGAACAATACTGCCACAAATTTTAAATTAACAAAATATGCCTAGGAGGGATTGGTAGCTCTTGTTTGTCTGATTAATGTCAGGTTTGTAAAAATCTGTTCTCCAACAAAAAGGGCAGCAAATGTTCAAGTGTTAAGAACAGAGACTCTCCATTTTAGTGGATCTTAGTGTTTTAGTTATAATTTCTTAGGAAGCACCCAGGACCAAACCACAAAATCAATCAGCATCAAGGGATTTGACTTATGTTGTAGCTGTGTTCACTTTTAATTAGATTTGAAATTACTATCCCACTGTAGTGCAGCAAGCAACCCAGTCAGTACCTTCCCCTCAGGCCTTATTACTGACAACAACCTTAGCATAGATCTGCATATTCAGCAACTGGGAGGTTAGGTGTTATGTACTGGGAAATACAGGCAGGATTTGAAAAACACAGGGCATCTTTTGTACAAGTCAATTTTTGCTCTCAAGTTGGGGAAGTGAGGGACTTTCTTTTCTAAAGTGTCCATATTCTGGCAGGAGTTTTTTTGGTTTTTTTTATACAGTTTTTGCCTTACAACTATTGTCTTATGATAATATTTTGCTGCTAAACAGTGGGATCAAGGCAGCACTGGTAGCAAGTACATTCTGTGCCACATGATATATTTTTATGGATTTATTTTTCCCTAACGTACAATTCTGTTCTTTCAAGATGTGCTCTGAGACATTTCCAATTTCAGCATTCTGCCTTTCTCATCTAATTCAATTGTAAGCTTTTCTGGGCAAGGGCCATCTCTGGATTCTGCTTTCAAGTTTCATTACACAGCAGTTCTGCAAAGTGATCTTTTAAAAAAGTATCATGATCAGGGAAAGAATTTAAGTTAACCACAGGAATTTACCATATGAGAAGAGCATGTCCTGATCTCCCAAACTTTCATAGCATCATAGAATGGTTTGGGTTGGAAGGGAACTTAAAAGATAACCTACTTCAATCCCCTCTGCCATGGGCAAGGACACCTCTCAGCAATACTGTACTGAAACACCTTTCAGCAATACCATACTCCTACCTCCATGTGCTCCACTCCCGTTGGAAATGACCAGTGTGATAGCAGATTTTGCTTAGGGCTTCCATTAAATGGGAAGAGGTTGTTGTTTTCTTTATTTCACTTTGTCCTTTTCATGTTTGCTTCTCTTTCAGGTGTGAACAGAAAAGTTACCTACTCCCTGGCAGACTCTGCAGATGGTTACTTCTCAGTTGACCGGTCATCAGGAATTATTATTTTGGAGCATCCACTTGATAGAGAGCTTCAGTCTTCTTATAACATCAGTGTAAAGGCCTCAGATCAGAGCATTGTGCTGACCTTGTCCTCATTTGCCACTGTTACCATTACTGTGCTAGACATTAATGACAACCCCCCTGTGTTTGAAAGAAGAGATTATCTCGTTACAGTACCTGAAGACACCTCAGCTGGCACTGAGGTTCTTTCTGTTTTTGCTACAAGCCAAGACATTGGTACTAACGCAGAGATTGCCTATCTCATCAGATCGGGGAATGAGAAAGGGAAGTTCAGGATTAACTCAAAAACAGGTTTGTAAAGTGACTCTTATTTGGAATGCAAAATGAAAGCATCAGAAAAAAGTGTATGCTTTGGGGAAGGCTCTTGGACCAGAAAATTTCCAAGAACAGAGACTCAGAGCTTGTCAATGTGGAATTAGTTGCACAGTTAAAAACCAATTTTAGGTTGGAGAGTGATGTAAATTCCAGTCACACTCAGCTGCCCCGGCTCAAGTGGAGAATACTTTTCTCCATTAGTATGCCAGTTGAAGTCAATGTAGATGTGACAACTCATTAGCCAAACTGTGCAACCCTTACAGTTACAAACACTTGCAATGTTTACCTGATTACCAGCTGAGTACAGCCTCAACTGTCTGGGCCTTAGTAAGCATCACATAGCACTGTATCAGGACCAAATAGCTGGCAGACCTAACATGATTGCTGTTTATGCAACTGTACACAACTTCACTGACTTAGGTTGCTCCTGATTTGTGTTGTCTGACAGTTGACTTCACCCATGGTTTGGCTTTTTTTTTCATTTTGCTTATACATTACAAATTTGAAACACATGCTGTTGCTTCTCTTTAGGAAATACTAAGAAAAGCTATTTTATTTGGTGCAAATGGCTCATTTTCTTTGGATTTCCTTAGTGGGATACATTCTTTATCCTTATTGAGGTTTTAATCCATCAAGAGTAAGCTATGATTCTTGTGTGCTTCCTGTAGTGGATCCCCTTACTCTCATAACATTCAGGATGACCAATACAAATCTGCCACCAGAGCTTCAGAGCAAAACAATCTTGATTTCAAAAGCTGAAGGTAACACTTGTTTGAGTGCAGCTGTAATAACCAGTAACCTGGAAAATCTCAAAATGATGCATTGTGTCATTTATATTTCTGTGTGCAAAAATCTGTCTCCACTCTGCAGAGGCCACTGCCTTACTTGTAAGGGACTTAACATAATTGCGTGTTGTCTGTTATCTTCATAATGTTGATTAGCGCTAACGAAATTTAAACATAAATATGCCTAGACAGCGATACTTAACTTCACATTTGACAATGAAGCCGAGGAGATAAATTAATAAAAACCCATAATGAAGCTTAATCACACAGGAAAAAAACCCCAAACTATTTATTATTCATTAATGTGTGACAGCTCCATTATTATTGGTTTAGAGGCAGGAGCTCAGTTTCCAGACAGCCGGTTGCTGATGTAGCATGCCTGATCAGGGCTTGAAAAATAATGCCCTTCACACCATTTATCAGTGGTAACTCTCTGCTAGCCACTTGGAAGCTTCCCTTCAGGGCTCCTGCTTCCAGGAACTCATGCTGAAAGGTAGGATTCATTTGGAGAAAGCCCAGATGACATTAAGAAGAATGATCCGAGGTCTATAAAATGTGGCTTATCAGGAAAGACTGAAGGAATTGAGGCTATTTAAGCTAGAAAAGAGAGACATGCTGTTACTATTCAATCCTCTAAAAGTAGCTACAAAGAGGAAGGGAATAAACTGTTCTCCACAGCCAGTCATGAGAAAAGAGGTTGTGAATGGGTTTAAATTGCATTTGGATTATTTCAGTTAAATGATAGGAAGAAATTCCTGAGTGTAATGTTTATTAAGTACTGAAATACATTTCCTAAGAAGGTTAGGAAACTGATGTTAGAGGTTTGTAAGAACATTAGAGATGAGTATGCTCAAGAATGATTAGGTTTAGCTGACCTGTGCTGGCCAGCAGTTGGACTAAATGACCTTTAAGTCCCATGCATCTCTGCTCCTGATGTGTCTATATTGAAAAGGATTTGTCTTGCCAAGGTTAAGGATTTACTTTTAAGTCTTTCCTGCCATGCCCAGTATTACCTCTGCCATGGCATCACTAATAATCTGTGCATAACCCACTCATCACTTCTTGTTAAGGTTATGGGTACATGGGAAACAAGTGGAGAGCTTACATAAAAATAATTTCTATCCAAGAGGGGGTCTGGGTGCATGGAGTGAGTCAGGTTACAGACTCTTAGTTTTGATTGTGTGGTGAGGGAACCCAAATTTATAAACCCAGTTGGGTGGGGAAGTCCCTGTTTAATCACATAAATGATAGACAACTGATTTCTCAAAGGTATTCATACCCCATTCATTTGTATTTAATTCATGAGAAGTTAATTACGTAGGAGTGAATTTCTGTTGACTTGTCAGGGCTGATTTCCAGAGTCAGCATCCAGTTCTCCCACAGGCTCTGTGCATGAGCCCAGGCAGATGGGTGGATATGGCCCCCACCTCTCTGTTTATGATACTCAGATAGTAAAAGCTATTTTCATGAGAAACCATTCATCGCTTCATGCCTTGTGAAGGTCCTTTCTGCAGAGGCAACCCAAGTGCTATTGGCATCATTCTTTAATCAATGACAGCAGTAGAAACCTGACCAAATATTTTTATTGGATTGGGCAGTGTTACAGTTAGAACAACAGATATTGTATGTGTGCCATAGTAATAAATAGCATGCTGTACTGTTTACTGCAGTCAAATCCCTTAGTCCATAGCATTATTTGATTTTTGCTGGCTGTTGACATTCCCTCCTTTGCTTCAAAGGAGCGATTTCCATTCTTGAAGCTTTGGATTATGAATCATGTAAGGATTTCTACTTAGTAGTGGAAGCAAAAGATGGAGGTACTCCAGCCCTGAGTGCCGTTACGACTGTGAACGTAAACGTGACAGATGTTAATGACAACGCACCAAAATTCAGCCAGTCGGTCTACAGCGCAGTCATCAGCGAGGATGCTGCCATTGGTGACTCGGTGATAATGGTGAGTGAGGCCGTGGGAGGCATTGAGGCAGAATGAAGCCCTCTGCCACAAGACCTTCAATTTTAGGTTGCTGCACTGGTTGATAATGGTAACTACTGCATCTTGAATCACCCAAACTGTTCCCTAGCCAATACTCTGTGTCTGCTACTTCTTTCCAGGCTGCTGCCAGTTTCCCCCCAAAAGAAAGCAGTAGTAGTGCTGACTGTTTCTTTTTAACCCTAATACACTGTCAAAGAGCAATGACGTATTTCAGGCATTGCATTTCATGAGTCAGCTAGCCACAAGTGGGTTTTATTAGAAAGGCAGAATTCCATTTTTCAGTGAAATGCATAGTATTTGTGTAGTCTGACATGCATTGTGCCACACTTAAACCTCACAACACTCTCATCTTGGAAACTGTGGATCCAAAAAGAAAGTGTTATATGGAATATTAAGATATTGCATATGTTTTGAGGCTAGAATTTTGAAAAGGTCCAAGGGAAGCCTCCTGTAAGAAACTGATTGGCTTGATGCTATAGAGGTGTGTGGTTCAGGTGTAACTAGTATGATGGAATATGAAGTCTTACTTTTTGGGATGTTGAGCAATTAATGGATCATACAGATGGCTTAACATTTGTTTTGCTAATTTTCACTCTTTTCTCAAAAAAGTTGATAGCAGAAGATATGGACAGTCCTTCCAATGGCCAGATTCATTTTTCCATAGTGAATGGAGATCAAGACAATGAATTTTCAGTTGATCCTGTTTTGGGACTCGTGAAGGTTAAAAAGAAATTGGATAGAGAAAGGGTAAGACATGTGGGACTTCTTAACTTAAAATGACTTACAGATGTGTATTGATCTCAACTCTCTTGCTAGCTTGTTTTGAAGAAGCATCTTATGTACTCTGCAACTATCAGCCTAAGATACTCCAACAGGTCTTTCTAATGTTGTTCCATTTCTTCCCAGCCCTATCCCCAACCCTATCTGCAAGCCAACTGCTCTGCTAGCATTCCCATCCTGCACCAACCCAGCAGCTGAGGCCAGATCAGGGGAAAAAACAACCCTGTATTTCTCCTGTGGTGCCACTGGCGGCTGTTGCAGTGTTAATGAGCTGCCTCCTCTCTCCTGCATGTGCAAGTGCACACGTGCAGCGGTGTGTGCAACGGAGTGGTTGCAACATACTCCAGATTGTGGCACGAAGCACCGAGCTGAGACCTCAGCCGTTAATTAGCGCTCTGCAAAACATGTCACTGGGGAGGTGATGTTATGAAGTGGCCAGGCTGTACCAGAAGTGAAAGAGTGCTTCATTAAACAGATTCTCCTGCTTTGTTTGTTCACTAGATTATTCATTTGGGGTGATTTATCACCATTTTTCCATAGCTAGCAATTAGCATCTTGGAAAAAAAACCAAACAACTACAGTTGCCTGTGCTACTGGCAGGTCAGGAGAAAGCTACTTGGCTTCAAAAGCCTTGCAACACATAAAGAAACCCATGCCTCTTGCCTCTGAGCAATGCATCCATGAAACTGGGGAAGCTGATTGCTGTCCTCAGAATACGGGCTCAGCTGGAAATGCTCTCTACTGCAAGCAGAGCTACTGCTTAAAACAGTGGTAAATATCCTTTCTGTATTATCACAAAGACAGGATTAAATTGCCAGTGATGGTGGCACAATGACTTTACCACAGACCGTGGAGGACAGGGGAGTAACACTGGCTGTGCGTGTCACAAATTTGCTGTAATGTATTTCTCTTAAATGGCACGGGCTTAATTTCTTAACATGATTTTATTTCGTTTCTGAAGTACGCTCATGCACATCTGCATTGAGACACAGATATTCGCCCTCACTGGCATATGCATGTTTAATGCTAGCTCCGTTAGATCTGCATTTTCCAAAGTTTCCCTTGGTTAAAATAAGCCGTGATATTGTATTTTTCTTTGCTCCCTTGGCACATTTCCTAGACACAGGTGTTTCTTACCCCTTCAGGGAAAATGATACATGATGCCCCATCTGCTGTAGATCCCCAAAGGCTATGCTGACTCCCAGGTTTCAGTGGTTTAAGGGAACTCATTTCCAGAGCTGTAATCACATAGAAACCATGACTTTTACCACCTACCTTTCTTGGATACATTGAAATGAAAGCAAATACGCGTAAAATTTGGGAAGGATCCTACAAAACTGTCAGTCTTGTCTTTAGCTAGCAGTAGAAATTACAGCTCACAAGAGGCAAAAAAAAAGTTTAATTCTCTGCCTCAGTTTCTTGACTTTACATAGTTCAGGATTCTTCCTCCCTCCTGTGTCACTATGTCCCCACCAAATTGCAGTCGTTCTTCTCCCTACAACCCCCTCAAAACAAAAATGTTCCCTTTTCTTTTAGCTTGGTCCCACATCCCAGAAGAGCCCCCTTGTTTCATACACTTAGCCTATACTCCTCCTGCCCACCCAAATGGCTTTTATTTTCCAAATAGCTTTGGGTTTCCTCCTGCCCTGAAAAATCCCCTTTAACATTACCTTGTTCACCTCAGCAGGGACATGCTTTTCCCTTTCCCAGCCCTGCGCCGAGAGACTGGAGCAGTGTGTTTTATCTGGCATACATGCTGCCCTTTGCTCACTTGATTAGAAGTATTCATGGGCAGACGTGTCAGCAGCTCTCCCTGAGGATAGGGGAGTGATACACAGTAAAAAGCAGTTGTAAGACGTAAGGAGGCCGACATAAGGAAGTAGTTCATAAAATCAAACTGTCATCCATAAGCTGTGTATAGACAGAGCTTTTGCAAATTGTCACATATGCTCACACCTCATGCATGGGCACAGATGTGTGTAGAGGGCCCGTGGGTGATGCACTGAACTGCCCACATCGTGCTGAGTAGTTTGTGCCTGTTGCAAACAAGTAGACTCAAAAAACCCTGATTTTCTACTGAATGCTGGGTAATATTCTGTTGCTACAGACACTGTTGTCCCTGGTAGTCCCAAATGTTTTCCACTGTGTTTAAGCCAACTGCCTGTGAACTTTTTCTTAGTTCTCCATCACCATGTTAGAAACACTGTGTGTCAAACTGAGATTGGCTCTAATAAGCAATTTATATAATATCCTGGGAACCAACCGTAAGATAAATAGAATCAGGTCACATATCCCAGCTGACACCTAGGAGAGATGAAAATGTTAGCTACAGTAGTAATGACTAAGTTTGGATATTATTCATCGTTTATTTTTGGCTGACCCTTTACTTCAGGAATGTGTCATCGGATACGCGTATTTTAATACAATGAAGCTGTTTTGTTTATTGATAGCCTTATAAAACAGAAGGTGGGACACAGTATGGCAATAAGCAGGATAATGTTATACTAAGAGCAGGGAAGATAATGAGGCCAAACAGCTTTCTTTAGAACATGGTAGATATTGCACTAGATGTAAATAACATGAGTTAAAATTTAGGACTGCTTACATGATGATTTAATGTTTTCACCTTTTTTGCAGATATCTGGTTATTCATTAGTTATCCAGGCAAGAGACAGTGGCACCCCTCCTTTGTCTTCATCTGTGACAGTCAATGTGGACATTTCCGATGTGAATGATAATAGCCCTGTATTTACCCCTGCTAACTATACAGCTGTAATTCAAGTAAGTTTATCCTGCACATCAAAAACTTCTCTGACTTTTAAAATACAAAAGTGTTAGGTTTCAGTTAAGTAGCTATTGATGATTAATCTGCAAAAGACGTATTTAAAGGAAAGTATAAACATGTCTGTCTTAAGTCTTTGGGAAATTTTTGTTTTCTGAGGCTCCTCAGCATCTGTCCTACATTTTACCATTCATCCCTGTTGTGCCAGGTACTCTGGACTCAAAAAGTCTGAGCTGGGATGAGTTTGCACTTCTTTACACCTTGCTCAGGGTGCAAGTCTTAATGATTGGTCAGTCCTGAGCAGACACAGTATGAGGCAGAGCTCATCGGTCCCTGGAGATGTGGTGGGTTCCTTCATCTCTGCTACTGGTCAGTGGACCATAAGCATTGTCAAATAAACAGTGCTTGTGAAATGACAAAGAGCACTCAGTTGAATATTCTCAATAGCGAAATGTGGTATTTTATTATTGTGATATGTATCATTTTAATCCTTTTCTTTATACACTGTGTATATGTGTAAAGGAAAATAAACCAGTGGGCACAAGCATTTTGCAGCTGGTAGTGACGGACAAAGACTCTTTTCACAATGGCCCCCCTTTTACCTTCACCATCCTCACTGGCAATGAAGAGGAGGAGTTTACGCTGGACCCTCACGGCGTCTTGAGATCTGCAGTCATCTTCAAGCACATGGTCGCAACTGAATATGTGCTCTGTGTGCAGGTACGGCTTGATTTTTGCATCTGCATGGAAACAAAAACCCTCATAGTGGTACGTAATCTGTATATTGCCTGTATGGGTTGGGTTTAATTGACTGTATTCTAGGAGTAAATACCATGCATTCCAGTTTATAAATGCACAATATGGTGTATTGCCTTGGATGTTCTTAAACCTAATTTCATATAAATAGGTAGCCAGCCACCTTTTCAATTTCCCCTGCATGAAATGGATTTTCTGAGCAGCGGCTGTTATGATTTAAGATTTTCATCTTTTTTTCTGTAGCTAAGCGAGGAAAATAAGCAAAAATGTATTATATACATATAAATACACCACAGAGCAAGTGACAGCAAAATATTGTTCTAGGAAGGAAAATCACTTCTGCTTTTAAGTCATAAATTTAATCATAAATTTTTGGAAGCCTACCAAGAATTCATGAAATCACATTTCCAAGGTCAACTTAGCTTTTTTAAGAATGTGAAAATGAGACATGTGATAGAAGTCCAGCTCAAACTTATCTGTAGAGTCGTTGTTGAGGAACTTTGTAACCAGGGTAATTTTGATTACAAAAAACTGTAAATCCAAAAGTAATTTGTCCACATTTCTCAGACCTGCCAGAGAAAATGTAGTAGGGTCCAGTAAATATGCGAGTCTGGGAAATGAACTACAACTCATCATTGAAACGAGACCTGATCCTGTAAGCTGTCTGAAATGCAGGCTTCCTCCACTGGCTTTGCTGGGGTTGATTTCTCTAAATACAGCCTGTTGGCTCTTTTACAAGCAGTTTTAATGCTGTTCATAGCAGTAACATCCTGGTAGCTACAATTCAAAAAATATAAGCTCTGATGCTAACTAAGGGCTCCAGTCACAGAATCACAGAATCACAGAATTCTAGGGGTTGGAAGGGACCTCGAAGGATCATCTAGTCCAACCCCCCTGCCAGAGCAGGGTCATCTAGAGTACATCACACAGGAACGCATCCAGGCGGGTTTTGAATGTCTCCAGTGAAGGAGACTCCACAACCTCTCTGGGCAGCCTGTTCCAGTGCTCTGTCACTCTCACAGTGAAAAAGTTTTTCCTGATATTTACATGGAACCTCCTATGCTCCAGTTTGCAACCATTGCCCCTTGTCCTATCATTGGTCGTCACTGAAAAAAGCTTGGCTCCATCGTCCTGACTCTCACCCTTTACATATTTGTAAACATGAATGAGGTCACCCCTCAGCCTCCTTTTCTCCAAGCTAAAGAGACCCAGCTTCCTCAGCCTTTCCTCATAAGGGAGATGTTCCATTCCCTTAATCATCTTAGTGGCTCTGCGCTGGACTCTCTCAAGCAGTTCCATGTCCTTCTTGAATTGTGGGGCCCAGAACTGGACACAATACTCCAG